>JAQIXU010000397.1:0-36784 GCA_034701245.1 Strigamia transsilvanica | reverse complement strand
GATGCAAATTCACCAAATTTCGATGCAAATTCACCAAATTTCGATGCAAATTCACCAAATTTTGATCAAATTCACCAAATTTGGATCCAAATTCACCAAATTTTGATCAAATTCACCAAATTTCCATGCAAATTCACCAAATTTCGATGCAAATTCACCAAATTTCGATGCAAATCCCCCAAAATTCCATGCAAATTCACCAAATTTTATTTTATTGTTATTTTGAAGGGATTTTCCTGTAAACACCTGGCTCAAACAATCGTCTGAGTCCAAATAGTCGGCGGGGTGTCGGAACTAAAAAAAAAACCAAACCTAAACACCCAAGCTTTTTTAATCAGAGCTTTACGATACCCGGTAATTAGAAAATTGAAGATGTTGAACAATTCGAAAAGAAAATCAACCTAAAGAGCGCATCATTAGCACGGCAAACATTGTCTCTTTGTCTGTTTCTTTTAATTAAGAAAAGAAATTCCTCGTAATAATGAATTTCTTCCCTAGTTCAGTAATAATATTTAGCCCGTAAAGCAAATTGCAAGGAAGCAGATCCCTTCTCGGAGTGAATTATTGATTTTTTCTCTCCACCAGAAGGAGTCAATGCATGGCAAACGGAGGAGTCAGTGGATGATGATGTATTTTTGTCACCTTCTTCATTGGTGGTCATTTCGATGTGTTCACTTGGCAAACTCCGTCCTAAACGATTCTCAGCGATAACTCTTAAGTTGTAAGTGACTCCGGGGAGTAGGTGGAACACGGTTCCTTTTGGACTTCCGCTTTCCACAGTGATGTTAGTCGTCGTCTTCTCATCCCACTCGTCTGCAATTAATTTCAAATTTAAAACACAAAAAAAAAAAATAAAGAGGAAAAAAAATCAACAAATCTTCCACTTAACAAACAAAGAAAAGGGAGGGAGGAAAAAAGTTGGAATGGAAATGAGTTTTGAGCTGGGTGTGGGCGTCTCGAGGGATCATTTTTTCCTCTCACGTTAACCCACAAATGGAAATTAATTTGGGTATTGAAAAAAGCTATTTTGTTTCTTTTTTTAAACTGGTAAACGCCTGGGTTAATAAGCTTTTATTTCCGCTTAGCACATGATGGAAGTTGCATCCACTGCAAACCGCTTCCGCCATCTAGTGGAGTCGGAGCGAAGTTTGTTTTGGACTAGGTCCAATTTTGTTTATTATTTCAGAACTTCTTGGTTTAGTGGAAAACTCTTTCAATTTTTTTTTTTATTCTTCAATCTCAGCAAAAAATTGTTTTGGGTCTCATAATTACTCATTTAACACTCACTTAAAAATTTATCTTCAAAAGTGGTCAGTCAATATACTCAGTGGTGGAGTGGACAAGTAACATGTTGCAGCAGGCCAAAGGCCAGGGCTCTTAAAGTCAACATTGTGACACTTGACTTGGAGGTTGGCTTGAATAAAATGGGCATCAACACGCAGGGGTGTCTTAAGCGGGGGTGCAAGGCGTGCATGGCACCCGGGCAGCAGCTAGGCTTTGGTTGCAAAACTGATTTTTTCACTTACCTTCCCTAACCAAAGACTTTGCACCCCGGCGGCAGGTAAGCTAGAGACGGTGCCATTGTATTGTTGCTTACAGGGCCGGCCGGGCAATAAGCAGGGCCTTGTGCAGAAAATTCCATATTTGGGCAAAAAAATTGCATTTTTTAGGTAAAAACTTGCAATTTTTAGGCAAAAAATATGTTTTGGTGTCCAAGGATTTGTGGTTACAGTCACACAATAAAGGGCTCAGCCACACCACAGTGGTCTCAACACACACACGTCATGTTTACATAGAAATGATTAGTTTTATACCGGATATTTTTTTAATTTGGACAACATGTCTGAGAATTTGGCTGTTGCCATCACCACTGGGTGTCCAAACCAAAGCAGCAGTCCTGCTGGTAGAAGACGCCACTTGAACATTGGTTGGTGCTAGTGGTTTCTCTAGGACAAAGACAAAATAGAACATTATATTTACGGTCGATTATTTCGGATATTTAAGAGCTTTTAACTTTAAAGATCCAGTTTTCATTTTCTTACCACTTGAAATGGACAATAAAAAAGCAATAAAAACGGTTTGAATGTCTAATCAAGTTATGCTTGCCATTACCATAAAGTTTCAAAGAAACTGCATGCTTCATTAGGCAAACTGACCACTTGCCTTTGATTTAGTGTCATAATTAGACAAGTTATAACTAGTCAGCGGCATATCATAGTATGGGCACACTGGGCAACTCGCCTATATGGCCCCAGAGTTCCAGGAATCCCATTTCAGATGATCGGTTTACCAAAAATAAAAATAAAATGAAATACACTCAACCCTCGCTATACGGCTGCTTTTTATATGGCTTTTCGTCATAACGGCCTTGTGCCATTATGGCTAAATTTTGATTTACGGCCTAATATTTTCGATATACGGCCAAAAAGTCAAGAAATTCCATAACGAATCAGGGGCAACGGCCCCTGATTCATTACACGGCATTTCGCTTTACAGCCAACTTTTCCGGAATCTATCTAGGCAAGGGTTGAGTGTGTAAGTTTTGCAAGTTTGATACACGCGCAGAAAAAAACGCAAATTAAATTTTGGGATTGGTGGGCTCCCATTTACTGCCAATAGCCAGGGCCCCCACGCACTATAATGCGCCACTGATTATAGTTAGAAATTAGTGTTGGATTAACATTACAATTACAAAGGAAGTGAAACTGCAATCAATTCTAGGTTGTTAATGTCAGGGCCGTTTTATGACCTTCGTGGACCCTAGGAACTTTTATTTCTTTTATTTTTTATTGTGATTTTATCGTCTGCACGCAAGAATTGCGATTTTTATTTATTTTAAATGAAAATTGGCAGTTTTTTCTTAAAGGATAAAACGTATTTTTCGATTTGACATTGCAGTGAAGCCGATGGCAGAGAGCAGGCATAGCACTGCAGAGAAAATACCTTCAATGAAAAGTTGAATGCTGGCCTCATCGTGACCAAAGGCGTTGGTGGCGAAACATGTAAACAGTGCACTGTCGCTTTTCGTGGCGGCTTTAAGACTCAGTTCAGCTAAAATGGAATTTTCTCGCTGATGAGTGGTCGTTATGAATCTGAAATGTTTATTGCGTTTGAAAAGAAAGAAAAGAATGAATTCACAAATTTATTTGCAAATTCTCGTTCCAAAGAATTGCAAAGTCGTTGGCAATTCAGCACAATCATCGGAATGTGACATTTATTAATGCAACTCTAATTGGGATTCACCTCTGATTATCTTCGTACTCTATTCGACTGTCGTTACGATTCCAGCGCATGCGCAGCGGTGCATCGCCCCATGCCTCGCATTGAAGCTGCACTTGATCTCCTTTTTTGGCTGTTTGGTTTCGATGTTTGACTTCGAAATATGCCGGAACTAAGGAAACGAAATTGGGGACATTGAATCCAGCGATTAATAACTGAATAAATTGAATTAGTTTATGCTTTTCATCGATAACACATTATCCACTATTAAAATTCAAGTATTGCTCTCAGTATTGCTGTGTTAATCACTAAACAAATTACGACTTCCTTTGACGGATTTATGAAAAGTTTTCAACATTGACCGAATGGTCGATACGTTTTATGACATGTCCCACAGCGAAGCCAATGGCTTTTAACTGGGACGTCGTTACCAATTACCGTTTATGGTCAAATAGACGACTTTGCTTAGTCCGGAACCGATGCCATTGGTTGCTTGACAAAGATAATAACCGTCATCCTTTTTCTTCACTTTGTCGATGATCAATGAACCGTTGTCAGATAAGAGGAGGTGACTTCCGAAATGGTGAATGTTTCTATAATCTCCTGGTAACCTTCCTAGAATCGGAAAAGAGCGAATGGACAGGGATTATTTAAAAGAAAAAGAAAAAAAAAAATCAAAACCATTTTAGTTTGACATTTTGACAAATGAAAGAAAGTTTCAGTCCAGGAGGAATCTCGTTATAACGAAATTTAGCTAAGATAGTGCAAATAATAGCCTGGACCACTATTTGGCAGCATCTAACACATGCAAACTTCTATTTTCAGCTGAAAGGCTCAATATTACGCTTAAAGTGAACCCGGGACAAAAGAAATTGGAAGTTGCAAAGGAATTTGCTATTGCCCTCATCAACTTTAAAGTTTCATTTTGTCATTTTCGGAAGTAATTAAACATGCAAACAGTCACTTTGAGCTGAAAAGCTGAGTATCATATACAAAATGGACCCAGGACAAAAGAAAATCGAAGCTGCAAAGGAATTTGGTAGTGCCCCATTTTTTAAGAATACATTCATTATTGACATAACATTTTTTGAACTCGTTCGTACAAAATTTTCGAAGATTCTGCTTGTAATAATAAAGTAATTGACATTTTAAAGTGCTAACCAGCAAGAAAAATGAATATTCCAAACTTTTTGAACATGATTTTCATTATTCCAAACTTTTTGACCACGATTTTCATTATTCCAAACTTTTTGACCACGATTTTCATTATTCCAAACTTTTCAGACAATTGCTCGTCATTCATATCCAGATTACTAAAAAAAACTATACATCATACAGGGGTACATTTTTGCTCAATCTAGAGCTAAATCATGTCTCTTTTCAGAATATTTTCATTTATTTTAGTGCAAGCTTCCCTGCAATGCTAAAACAACTTCCAATCATGATGCGCTCATAACAATTCGGATTATTCCAAACTTTTCGGACTGACTGTATAACATTTTACTCTAATTAGTCTGAATAAAGAAACACACGTAGAAAGAAATGCTCCGTGTCGCTGGCTGAGTAATATCCTTAAGATTATTGACACAAACTTTTGTCTAGACGATATCGTTACCGTCTTAAAACTAGTCAGTATTTGGATAGTGCAAAGTCAGGTCAATATTAGGGTAATTGGAGTTAAAGTTGCGCAGATATGAAGCATGTCTTTACCTTCTCCTCTCAACCATGTAATGTTGGGCTGTGGGTAGCCATCGGCTCGACAGGCAAGTTCCACCCTGTGGCCTAGCAGTACAGAAACGTCATTGGGTTCAGCAACCCAGTGAGGAGGAACTGAAAAAGAATATTAGAAATGGAAATGAGTTCTCTATCTATTCGTATTCGCCGGTGCATTGTTTTTATCTATCAATTGAAGACATTTGTTGGCTAATGACGTTAATTACTGGGCAAGTTTGGAGAAGTAAGATTCGCCATTAATGAGGGGTAATAAAAAGTGCGGGCTTGAGATATCATCTTTAATACCCCACTGGAAACATTTGAGTGTTTACGGCTTTGCAGCAGAAAGTAGTGGCAAATTCGCGGACTTATCCGCACCTTTAATAAGCCCCAAGGTGGAGGCAGCAATTTGACACAATATTGTGATAATGCGAGCCAATTAACAGGCATTTTGTCATGCTAAAACGTGTAATGTCTGGTGTAGCTGCAAATTGAATTGATCAAATGTGATGAGAGATAAGAGTAGTTTAACGCGAGTTATTTGATGAGTGTGAAACTGTCGAGTTTGTTTTTCGCTTCATAGATGGCGGTGGCGGCGGGAGATGTGTTGGAGGTGGGTCATTAGATGGAGTTGTTGTGCAGTGTGGAGATTTCTTGGTGTTTTGTGTCGTTTTTGCCTTGTTTAGACAAAACGTCATAAAATCGTGCACGAAAATTCAATAAATTCACTAAAATTCCATCGTCAATGCATGGAAATTTTCGAAAATTTTCGAAAAATTTGTCTAAATATTTTTTCAAATTTTGAAAATTTGTCAAAATAATATTTTTTTAAATTCTAAAGTTAGTCAAAAATATTTTTTAAAAAATCTAAAATTTGTCAAAATAATTTTTTTTTTAAATTCGAAAATTTGTTAAAATATTATTTAAAAAATCTAAAGTTTGTAAAAATATTTTTTAAAATTCTAATATTTGTTAAAACATTTCACAAAATTCTAATATTTGTTAATACATTTCACAAAATTCTAATATTTGTTAAAACATTTCACAAAATTCTAATATTTGTTAAAACATTTCACAAAATCCTAATATTTGTTAAAACATTTCACAAAATCCTAATATTTGTTAAAACATTTCACAAAATTTCCAGGAAGTTTCAAAATGTTATCAATTTCATCAGTTCGTAATGCCCTGCAGTGAATTTGAAGATATTCAGAGAATCTCAAAAAATCTTCGGAAATCAAAACAAATCCAGAGAAATTTAATATATTCGACGGGGAATGGGGCCATATAGTATATCCTGAGGAGATATTCATCATGATCCATCACTGTTCTTAGTTTATTGGAAAAGTTTTAAATTTCAAATTCGAATGTCTTGTTTTGATCCAGGACATTGGTGAGCCAATTACATTTAAATTGGTTACCCTACTGACATCAAATGTCGTATTAAGAATTTCTGCACACCGCAATTACATCGAATTTCATTACGACATGTTTTTTTTTTTTAGAATTTTAAATATTTATAAAGCTATTTTTTTTACTAGCTTGCAGAGTACCTTTATGGTCTTTTAAAATAACTAATGCACTAAACAAAATGCTGTTCCTAAGACGGCAGATAAAGTTGCTTTTTTCAAACACAAATTGTGAGCCCCTAATAAACATTGTGTTCAAATATTTTTTTTTTTTAAAAACCAATCAGAAATTGGGTCAAATGGGCCTCCTAAATCTCGGGCCCTTGGCGTCGTATTGCCCTTTAGTTAATTTAATTTTTGAACTGACCATGGTCACAGATGTTGTTTTTGCTGCAACCATTTGCGGGTTTAATTTTGAACCAGTTTAGTGTGGAGTCTCAAGTTGGGATTTAGTCACTAGACCCCTGAAAATCTCTTTTTTTTTCCTTCTTTCTTTCCCCTTTTTTCAATCAATGTTGGCTGAGAAACACAGGGCCCAAACAGTAATGAGGAGTTGCAATAAAAAGAAGTTGCAGTGATTTTGAGCTGGACGTCTTGTTTGTGAAGGGCAGCAGTGAACCTTTGCAAAGGGTCTGCTGTTGCTGATAGCGAGGACATTAAACCGCCTTTATTGCATCTTCCTCGAGAGAGCACAAGGTCGGAGAGAAAAGGGAACAGCAGCACTGTCTGTGAAAACTCCTTGAGGACACCTCGTGTCTTGTAGTTGGTGACCAGCTGTTGTTGCAATATTGGATGGTACAGGCCTTTTGATGGCTCGCTACCTCCTTATCTGGGCAAAGGGACGTTTTGACCTGTCATCTCGGATAATGGTTAATCGAGGAGCCAAATCAGAATAGGGGCCACTGAACTTGTTTGACGGAGGAATTTCGTTTTCGTCGATTGGGGAATTTAATTTTCGTCAGATTGTTTGTATTTTTAGCTGTAGAAGCCATTAGATAGGTAACTAATTAGCATCATCACTTTGACCCTTGGTCATTTTCACGCGTGTAGGGACATCTCATTACAAATTTGAGACTAATTTCAAACTAATTTTAGAAGAACGACCGGTTGTTGGTCGTTAGACTGTAACGAAGTTCCAAAGATGCCATCTCCGTTTGCACCGAGAGAGTAAGCTAGATTAAATCGTAAATTTTCACTTTAAAGATATAGGCAACACTTTGCGCTGACCCGGGTCTAGGTGTTAAAATGAAACAATCTCGTCTGTTGAAATGAAGCAATTGTGTAATATCAACAAATAGACCAAATCAGGCATGCACAGACTTGTTAAGACCAATGGCCACATTGATTCACTGTGCCTTATGGACGGGCCGCCAAAAAAAACATAATATTTTTTAAATTTATATTTATCGTATATTGTCACAAAGAAAGATAATAAAAAGTAAATACAGAATTTAATTTGATGTGTGACATTTACTACGTTTACATGACACACTTTATCTAGATAAAGTGGAATATCTGAATAAACTAGATCTAGATATTTTAGGTGGATTATCCAAATCCACTACAAGTTTTTTCTCCATGTAAACACCCCACCCTCATTATCTAGATAATTGTGATGTTGGGTAAATTAAACTTTATCTAGATTTGTGTCACGTGATGTGAAGACGTCATGAATCCAGATTTGTTCTGGTCATGTAAACACATCCGATTTTTTGATGGATTTTTTATGGAGGAAGATTTATCTAGATAAAGTGTGTCATGTAAACATAGTAACTGCATTGATTTAACAATTGTTTCAGTATTTGGTTTGATTTTTGTAGTAGCCAAACGCAAAATTGATTCTTAATTCTCTAACCCATAGTGGAATGGGCCGCCACCAAATCAAAGTAGGACCACTGTCTGTGCATGTTAGGTATGTTATTCATAACATTACAATTTTGCTTTATTAAAAATAACCTATTTGGTTTGGATTATGGAATTCTTTTTGGTTCATTCACAATTTGACTTATGACTACTTATACCTGTGAACGCACGTACTCTGTACTGTAGATGCCAATTGTACCACGGTGAAGCCTACTCTTGCGTGATCTCCATGGGGACAATTTAAGGTTGTCGCACTTTTGAGAAATATCATATTATTGCAGATGTTTGGTACAACTGTGGTGAAGGTCAAAACGACCTAAATGTGAGTCATTTGAACTCGCTCTTTAAGTTGCCTTCACCCAAACATGAATAATCAGGGTCCCCACTTTGCGGAATTTGAACTTTCACCGCGCATAGAAAAATGGTGTTTCAGTGAGCGTGTTATCTTGCAGCAAGAGTTACAAGACGTGCTAATTCTCGTGTTGTGTTAATTCTTTATTGCAGCAGTTACCAATATTTTTAAGATGGTGTATCTGTTAGTACAATATGGTGACGCGTACCAGCAGGTCAATATTTTGGGGAAAACTAGTTGGATGTAAGGCAAAATATTGTTTTCCGGTAGCTCGCCATTCCCATACCGGTACCCAGGGCTCTTTTTGTAAAAAAAAAAAGGGTGGTGGAACGCTAATAAAAAATTATTTTTTTTTGCAATTTTATATACTATATTATACTATATTATGATCCGTCGAAAAAAGGTGGTGGGACGCCGTCCCACCATGTTCCATGACAGAAGAGCACTGCCGGTACCGATAGGCGTACCACAGTTTGGGAACGTCTACTTTATTGGATGCACTTTTTTTTCTATTTCTGTGAAAGATGTTTTAATTCAGTGTTTCATGCTATATTCTTTGAAGTACAGTACTTCCAATCAAATTCTTCTGCCTACGCAACCTAACATGTACTACACACTTGAGTGCTTAGGAGGATGTTTACTCTATTCGGTTTGCTAAAATAACAAAATATGTCTGCAGATGGTTGTTTTGATAGGCAAGAGCGGTTAAGGGGAGCTTGATGTCGATAAAGCAGAATTATAAAACTGATCTGGAGCATGGCTAACGAAAAGCATCATGTTTGTGTATACAGGAAGTGATGTGATGGCGGTGGTTGCGCGTGTTGAAATGCCTACAAGTCGAAATCCTGTTTATCGGCTATTAAAAGGCAGTTGCTTTGAAACCGCAACCTTGTTTACTACACTCAAAACTTGGCATCCGAGCGAGCGCGCGCATTCTCACTCTCGTGTCAAAGTTAAACAAACTCACTCTCCTGAGCTGTCTGTGTTGGTATTTCTCTTCAAAATCGGAGCGATGTGTGTGGTTGCCACTGCGCAAACATCGAGCGATCTGATGGGAGTTAAGGCCGGCTTACATACTGTATGCACGAATAATCGTTGCCAGATTCACGTCACCACGATTTTCTCTTGCCGGCAGTAAATAAATAAATTAAATTGTTGCCGCCCGACTTTCTCAAGTGGAAAATAACAAAGACGGCACATAACTGCAAAAGACCGCAGAAAAATGCCATAAAATGGCAAAAAGCACTAGGTACATTCAATTAAGTTTCGTCTAAATTTTCATGTCCACATGTAAATTGTAAATATCAGTATCATATGTAACGAGTTTTACTTCAAATAATAATGGACAAGTTTATGTGCAAACAGTGAGTGTTTTATTTGTGTCATCAACAAGAAACGGAACTTCATCCAACGAACCAACAGTATCGAGAGAGGTGTCAAACTCAGGGACCACTGTGGGCGGCAAAAGCTCTAGGTTCGACACTGACTATGTGCTTTTTGGACCAGAATAGGGATTTGTTTGCCCTGTTCGCTAGATGCTTTATTTGGGGGGTTTTGTTTGGACAAAGACTTACCATGTACGAGGAGTTCGGCAGTGTGTTGGACGACAGCGGCGGCATTGGACACGATGCAGGTGTAGTTGCCGTTGTGCTTTGCTGACACTTTTTTAAACATGAGTAGACTGGAGAATTCATCAGTGGATTGGACAGTAGTATCCGAATCTGTTGGCAGAGCTTCGTCCCCTTTGGTCCATAAAATAGATACTGGCGAATCGCCTTCTATCACTGAGCAGAACACGCGTGCTCGCATGCCTTCACGAACATCTCGAGGGAAACTGAATGGTTCAATCTTTGGTGGATCTGCAATAAAAGAAATGAGTAAATTAAAGGAAATGTTTACCCAAGTTTGTTGATGTAGATAATTTCACTGAAACGACAGCTCGAGTTTTATCTTGTAATCGTTGGATTAAATACTCCAAAACAAGTGAATCGTCAGTCATTAGACTTTGCCCATAAACAATGACTTTACGAGCCATGAATAGTAGGTTGAAGCACTTTGTCGTTTAAGCCCAACCTACAACTCGGCGCAATTATCAAGCCAAAAAACATACTGCTAAGTAATTCTGCAATAAAAATCAATAATTTCTCAAATTTAAAAAGTTTCAAACTTTAAAATCTTCTTAACGAGTGGAGATTATTTTAAATCCTTCAGCAATTGCAATGCAAAGCACCAGAATTATGATTTGTCTGTTTACAAAAGCTAGTGAAAAACTTCTATTAAACTCTATTCCAAAAAGTACTTGAAATACTCCCATTGGCTGGGAGCTTCATAACACCAGCGTAAAACCGTTTTTTGTCCTCCATCTTTGTTCCGGACGCCCACCGGTGGCGCTAGCTTCGATCGTAGTCATTCGCAAGGTGAAGCACCCAACAGAATGTTCTTTGTTGATAAAAGTTCGATTGTGTTGTTTGACAACAATGTAGGAATGAGATGATGCTCATTGTTGAACAATGTTGGACTATTTACCGTTTTTTATGTTAAATCGGTGAGTCGCCATTTGTCCGCAGAAAGTTGCAATATTGCAACAACAGGTGGTGCCGGATTCACATCAGCGGATGCGAAATCCTGTGTTTAATCGTCCTAGGTTCAAATGACTTATCGAATGCAGCTAGTGCTTTGTTTATCGTAAATTACGGTTGCCAAGCTAGGCCAACTTTAGTTTGGATAAATTGAAGCATAGCAAGCAGTTAAAGTGGTCCAGTGTTTGCAGTTGTTTAATCGGATATACCGTAAATCAGATTGGTCGGGAAATATGTTTGGGGAGATTTGCTCGGTTTCAGGAACTGAAGTTAGCGCTCACAAGGTATTATAAATTTCTATACGTTGTTGGTATATTAAAGAGATTGTATTGTAAATTTAGGATTGGAGTGCCAGGTTTGTTTTCCTTGGTCGTGTCTGTGACTTAAATTAAATTATTTGTTGCCCAAGCATATTTGCAGCATGTGCTGTGCGCTCTGCGTAAACCACACAGTAGAATTAGAGGGTCCATGCAAACGTGCAACCGGCTCTGGGAAGATTCGAGGAAAACAGAGTAATTAAAAGAGACATATAAACTTGGCTCGCTTAATTATTTCTGCCGAGGAATGTGTAAGGAAAGGGCAAGCACTATTATTCCTCATTCCTACGTGACCAGAAGGGTGTTGCAAATTTTGCCTCTTTTTTTGTTTAATTGAAAACATAAAAATAAAATGGTTTCTGGTGATTATTACAAATTAAAAACGTGCTGTTAGCCTTGTGCTTTAAGTGAATTAATTTTTTTAAAGGGTCAAATGCTACGAAGTGTTAATATCGTTTCAAATTAAAATGGCTGTACGCAAACTTCCGATGAAAATTTATTGTGCGGCTTTTGGGAGCAATTTGTTTTATTTATTTATTTCGACTTTATTTCTCAATAAAATGGTGGTCTAAAACCACTGGAAATCATCATGTCGGTGAAGTATGTTGATCTTTTACAAATTGAGAATAAATAGAAGATAAGAAAACTTCTTGGGAATGTTGTCGTCTCGACTAAAAGTACGGAAAGTACTTAAAATGCAAACCTTTCATTGAAATTGAAATGGGCTTTGCTCTCTACATGCTGCTTGCCTGAAACTGTCACCAGGAATTAAGAAGACTTGAATTTAAAAGAGGATTGTAAACATAGATGACGTCAGTGGATGGGGAAAAAACAAAATCGCTTAAATTTTGTTTGAGGCTGTGCATTAGTTAGGAGTTGCCTCTTATTAGTAGCATTTGCTTGCAACAACATTGTCACAACCAACTAGAAACAACATTGTTACAATCAACTAGAAACAACATTGTTACAATCAACTAGAAACAACACTGTGACAATCAACTCGAAACAACATTGTTACAATCAACTAGAAACAACATTGTAACAATCAACTAGAAACAACATTGTTACAATCTAGAAACAACATTGTTACAATCTAGAAACAACATTGTTACAATCAACTAGAAACAACATTGTTACAATCAACTAGAAACAACATTGTTCCAATCTAGAAACAACATTGTTACAATCAACTAAAAACAACATTGTTACAATCTAGAAATAACATTGGTACAATCAACTAAAAACAACATTGTTCCAATCTAGAAACAACATTGTTACAATCAACTAAAAACAACATTGTTACAATCTAGAAACAACATTGTTACAATCTAGAAACAACATTGGTACAATCAACTAAAAACAACATTGTTACAATCAACTAGAACCACATTTGGTATGGTTACAATCATACAGCTTGGTGCTCATGGTAAATGACCATTAATAATTTTAAGTTGGATTACGAGATCTTAAAAGCACTTAATTTATAATTCAAGAGAGTGACATTAGCTGATTTTTGTTGAAGGTCATTGAAGTGATAATGTAGAAATTCGGTGGGGAATTGTGTTCAGGAAGAATGCCGAGTTTCAAAGAGAATTTGATAAAATGGGTGATGCTGGAATTTTAATGAGCACCTGCATTTTTAAAGACCCTTCTCGTCGTCTTTGCACTAAAGGATGATTATCCTACGCCTGCTGGCATGACAGAAAACCCCAAGGAGAAACCGGAAAGGAAAGAAAATATTATCACCATTTTCTCGTTTGTACAACAATTTTTTTCTTTTGCATCTGTTATTATAATTCCTTTCTCGAATTTCAATGTCCCTGGAGAGGAAGGAAGCAGGTGAACGAGGCGGGAAAAAAAGCTGACAATGTTGCAAAGTTGTTGGGCGAGCGAAACCGGAGTCGAATGTAGATGAGACTTGTTTGCTCCGGTTTCCAATAAAAGGATGGGCTGGATCCAGGTGTTTACAAGAGTATGGAAAGATATTGGATATGCATAATAGAGGTGCAAAGTGGTTGCGATTTAGTATGCAGCTGCCATTTCTGGCAGCTTGATGCACTGGCAACAGCGGAGAAGGTCAACACAGCGAATTAGTGCTGGCAAAGGCTGAATATGAGCATTTAATGTAATTTACGGGATGGAGGTTCAGATTAACGGGGATGGGAGCTTGTAAATTTCAGCCTGGAGAGTGTGCTGGATAAAACATCGCAGTGTGGAGATGTTGCAGTTCATATTAACACATAAAAGACTTGGAAGTGGCTAGGCGGTTGGTGCCACGAGTTTCATCATGTTAACAGATCAATTTTTACATGATAATCTGGTGTTAGTACTTGTGCTAAGCTATGCTGCAAGTGGTGCTAATTTTCATGTTGTGTTAATTCTTTATTGAATGTCTACAAGTCAGTACTTGGATAAATGGGAAGAGCCATCAGACTGTGCTGACGAAGTGTTGTATCAGCAGATCATGGGATCGGTCAATTATCTGGTGTGAGAGACACGACCGGATCTGGCTTTTGCAAGATCAGTGTTGCTGGGATATTCATTTAATCTAAGGAAGTTTCACATGAGGGCCTTACATGACATTGCTAGATCTCTGAAGCTTGGAAATTGAAGAATTGGAGAATTGCGATTGTGGTGTGTCGAGCACTCGCAAGGTCTTGGGGTATTGGGAGTGTTCTGACGCATCACGAGGAGTTTTTAATTTCAGAGTTATCATGTGCGGCAAGTTTTTCTTCAGTTTTGGTCAGTGCAGTTGAGTTTTCTGTGTGCAATGAAGTTGTTGTGACGTAGGAGTGATCAGAATAGTAAACTAGTCATCCACAAGTTGATTTATTTCTATTTGATTCTAACTCCTTAGAGTTTGATTTAATTTTTGTTTGTTGAGTACACTCAACCCTCGCTTTACGGCCTAGATAGGTTCCGGAAAAGTTGTCTGTACAGCAAAATGCTGTATAACGAATCCAGGGCCATTCCCCCTGTTCCGTTATGGAATTCCCCGATTTTTGGCCGTATATCGAAAATATTAAGCCGTAAATAAAAATTTAGCCATAATGGCACAAGGCCGTTATGACGAAAAGCTGTATAAAGAGCGGCCGTATAGCGAGGGTTGAGTGTATTTACCTGTAAATGGCTAGTTATGATTTAAGTCACATCTATCTATGGATGGATGTATTTACGTTTTTTAAATTCTTGTGTTGGCACCTTGGCATTGTTTTTGCTCATGGCGGTGTTCGGTTTTTCTTTAGAAAATTTAGTATTACTGACTGGGTGTTTTGACTTCTTTGTTGGTTGTGCCATGCAGTAAAATAAAGTGTTGGGAGATAATGGGCAAGTGGCAGCTTAATATATGGGATATTAAGGCAATGTAGGAAGAATTGCCTGACGTTGCTTTACGTCTCGAGAGAAGCACTCTTTTCATGCTAATTAAGGTAATTGATGGTTGTCCTTATTGTGATGACTTCCGATGCTTGTAGGATGTTTCAGCTGTTTCTGCTAATGCGTTTTCCCTGTTTTCAATTGTGCTGCTATACTGGGTTTGAGAAATGTGCTTTGTGTCGGAAAGGGCGGGTTTTGATGTCAAGTTATTGTTTGGGAACAATTGCAAGGAAATGTTTAAAATTTGACCCAACTTTCAGGAGCCGGTCAACAAGAAAAAAGTGTTAATCAAATTAAAGATGTTAGTTACATGTGCTAATCAACACACAATTAATTGGCAACAAGTTTTTCATAATAGCGCTTATTAGTCTTATTGGCTCACAGATTTGAATAGAAGATTAAGATTAAGTGACACTTTCACCGCAGTTACCACAATAAGAGAGGATTATTTCTTTGGATTATAACCAGTGTTGCACGCATTACCGTTACAGTAACAGCGTTACCGTTACGTAATGGTAACAGTAACGTGTTACATATTTCGGCCACTGTAATGTAACTGTATTTTGTTCCTTTTTTTGGAGTAACGAAATCTGATAGGCGTAACCGTTATGTAGCCAAAACATTACTGCATTTAACAGTAACGTAACGGAAAAGTAACGGTAATGTACCTAGACCAACCAAAAAGTAATGGTAACGGTGAGTAACTAGTTACTTTTTTGGCCAACTAACCGTAACGATAACACATTATCAAATTCCAGTAACGCGTGCAACGCTGATTATAACCCATGATTTTAACCGTTGCACATGCGCAGTTTGAACACAGTATTACTTGGAAATAATCTAATTTAAAGAATGGATTATAATCTGTTGCGTGAAACCCGCTAATGATTTTTACGGGCAATTCAAACATAGCTACTTTGTTCGGGAGATCCAATAAGGCGAGAAACATTTAAGTGATGCAAATCCATTTACACGCTTAGGGACAGGCGGCTAATAGTTTAGAGAGGTTACTTGAACCTGAGACTATTAGACGTCAAGCGCTAATTGGAAAACTTGGCTACATAAATCTTTCCAACAAGAATAGCATGACATATCACAATGAAACCTTTAGAAAATATTGAAATACTGAAAAACAAACAAATGACAAAAAACAAAACCAACTACGGTATGCAAAATAAAACAAATTGGAAAGTTATTGGGAAAAAGGCAAAGAGAGCTTAATTGAAAGGAAAAATGTTTAAAAGAGTTCCGGCAGGAGTTGGTGAAGCTTTTTGTTGGTTAAATCGAATTTTTTTTTCCTTTTCCTTTTCATTTCGGGTGAAATCAGAACAGGAGATTGTATTTTTTTCCTCCTTTTTCTCTATTTGTTTTATGTGCGAGGAATAAATTGTAAATTAAATTACAATTCAACATTTAAAAAGAAATCAGGGACTTGGTACGACACGACACTAAACATGAATTCCGACGAATTAAATTAGAAAAATAAAGAAATGTTCGACATCATTTTCCCGAATTTATTGCATGAGAGAAGTATAAATGAATCTCGAAGCAGAAACTGCATTTAAAATTTTTCTTTTTTATTATTGGATTTTGCATTAGATGGCGTGCATATGCCAAAGTGAGTTTTATGTTGGCGTCGATTGAGCCGGTGCCAGTAAATATTGACATTTGAAAAGGACGACCGGGGATCTTTTCCAAATTTAATTAGATCCCAAGGAGCTCTGTGATTGACAGTTAGAGTCGAGATAGAAGACCTTCTAACCCGCTCCCAGGGGATTCTCTGCGTAACGAGAAAATTTCTAATAAAATACTTGCTCAATTTAATCACAATGTTTATGGTACCATTTTGTTCAGCTGTTTGTTTAGCCCTCCTTTACTGCATTAATCCCATTAAACCGCGGTACTCATTAGTGTTTTGTCGAAACAAGCTCAAACCACCAGTAACGGTAACGCGTTACATATTTTGGCCACTGTAACGTAACGGTATTTAGTTGCTTTTTTTGCAGTAACGAAATCTAATTGGCGTTACTGTATTGCAATATTTCATGTAAATGATAATAACGCTTAGATTTGAAAATTTTAAATTACCATATTCATTTCTTTGATTAAAAGTAACGGTAACGTAAATAGACCAACCAAGAAGTAACGGTAACGGTGGGTAACTAGTTACTTTTCAGGCCAACTAACGGTAATCACCGTAGTTACCAAATTCCAGTAACGCGTGCAACACTGCAAACCATCACCAGGGGGAAGTTGAAGGCACCCATTTTGACACTGTGTGTGACAGTATATAGTGCGAGAACTTTAGTCTGTAAATGTCGTCTTAACATTCATCGTTTGCTCTAATGTTGCACAGAGGATTGAGTCGAAAGAGTGGGACTAATGCACATACCTAATACGGACACCCAGAGAGTTTTGCGAGCAGTCAATCCTTTATTGTTCTTGGCAATGCACGTGTAAGTGCCTGCGTCAGTTCTTTGCACTTTGTTCACCACTAAA
Organism: Strigamia transsilvanica; assembly: GCA_034701245.1. Taxonomy (NCBI): domain Eukaryota; kingdom Metazoa; phylum Arthropoda; class Chilopoda; order Geophilomorpha; family Linotaeniidae; genus Strigamia; species Strigamia transsilvanica. The sequence goes on along the minus strand of JAQIXU010000397.1, from coordinate 19,458 downwards.
GTGCCATTTGCGTACACGGTTTGATGGAGAGCTGCCGGCAACAGACTTCCTTCTGCAAGTGATTTAAAATTAGAATACTGTTAAAAACGCAGAATAATTCAACTTTGATTTGGCACAAAAATCGATTGATCGATTTGTACGGAGAATTTGGAATTCATGCCGTGCGAGGCGTATCTCTTGTCGCAGGCGATCGAGTTAATCTCCGTACAAATTTCCCATATCGAATCGATCAACTTTTTATCTCAATTGCACCTTTCCTAACATAAACATTAAACTATTCATATTCAAAATAAGTTTTATTATTATTTTAAAAAAATAAATTTTTTTTCAAAAAAAAAAAAAACAATTTCCAATTAATTTTTAAATTCAAAGTTCCACAGTGGGAGAGAACACATGTTTTTCATTCTCTTGTTTTTTGTTCATTCCAGTTTCAATTACCATCGATTCATTCGCAAACTAATTCAAAATTGATTATATTTTTGCTCAACATTTTCCCACTCCTTATCTATCTAAAAGGACAACAAAAGGTGCAAACGTGCAACCACAACGCCCACAAAAAACACCTCCAACACATTTCTCTGCCGTTTTTATTTATCGCATACCTTTTTCCCACGTAATCGAATGGATAGGATATCCGGACGCTGGGCAACGAATGTGGAAATCAGTTCCAGCCACAATGGTTTGGTTAGCCATTTGTCGAATGTACGGCAGTCCTAAATTCAAAGAGAAAAACGAAAATGGAATACAAGAAAGCCCGGACGAAGATGTTTTAAAGGACGATGGGGACTCGTGTTCGTCGCGCGTGCAATTACACGATTGCCATGTGTTGCCTGTATCTATCAATAAGGTGGGTTTTACGGGCGGTGTCTATGGTGGGAAGGAGTAGGCAATAAAGCGGTTGGGGATTTGTGAATAGGGAGAGTGTGAGTGTTGTCTAAGTGAGTAATATCTGCTTGCTACAACGAATGCAGAGCGGAGTTTTGCAACGGTAAGTGTTGCTGAATGCCTTTTCAAGTAGCCATTTGAATGGCGAACGGCGGGAAAAGTGCATTTTTGATTGATTTTTGGTGTCTTGAGTTTTGGAATTTAAGGGAATTTTTTTTGGGAAGATGGTAAAGTGGAGTTTGGAGAGTTTAAACGAGTTTGAGGGCCAAATTTCAAGCGGTGCTTGTTTGGAATGTGATACCGAAGTGGGGTTGTTCAAGTGTATCGAAAGGTTATTGGCATTCCGAAACAGTTTTACATTTAGATTATTAATAACTGGGTTAGCTTTAATGGTTCATTGTCCCACCTGAGCACATACAAAGTGTACTTTTTGTAACCGGTCTGACCATGCGGGCTCACAAATGGGCTGAGTGTAGGGGCTCCAGAGGGTATTAATCTGCCACTGGCTTGTTCTTGTTCTAAAAGTGAATTTATTGATTACCTCTAACATTGAGTCGTGCCGAATGAGTGGCTTTTCCCAAATCGTTAACAGCGGTACAAGAGTATTCTCCACCGTCTTCCACTCTCGACGTTGATATGTTGATATAACTGATGACATCGCTCGACACGCTGACAAAGGCACCGATGTGAAATCGTCTATTAACCGGAATAGAAGACCCGTCTAATGTCCACGAGATTTCAGCTGTGGGGTTTCCCGAAGCCGCGCAGTGCAGAGAAACCGGAGTTCCCGCTTCAATTATTTGTTCTTGAAACGTGCTGTGGAAAGCTGGAGAAGCATCTGATAGAAATAGAAAAAGAAGAGAAGATTTGAAGAGAAAAATGATGCAAATGAAGACAAATGACATTTTATTAAGATAACACTCGCTTAATGATCATTGATGAGCAAATGTAATGCAAAAAGATGGTAATTTCTGATGCAAAAGCCTGTAGCATTAATCATAACAAAAGATAAACTGCAGGTGATGACCCATCAATAAAGCGAGAATTCGATTAAATTTAAAAATTACAGATGCACAGATGCAAAATATTGCTGATTTTAGGCAGGGCCACATTAATCATTGGGCTAAAAAGAGTGCCGGGCGCCGAAGAGTGCCAGGCACCTCCTACGAAGATTCTTCATAAGAGTCTTCAACGTTTATAACTTGATCAATTTTGACAAGATGCAATGGATGCCTGCTTAATCTTTGAGACAAGCATATGACTACTGGCAGAATCAACCAGGTAGCTTCAAATTTTTCCACCCATCAATTCCAAAGGCGCTCAAATGTATTAGGACAGCCCTGATTTTAGGCAAATATTACTGGAAAACTTTTACTGAGCCATTGCCACATCTTATTACTATGCCTGTCGTCGCTCCGTTCCCTCTTGTTCCTTGGGCACACTTCGTCCGGTGCCTAACAGCCCACTCGGAACCGGTACAGACCAGGTGAATCCGACTGTCTAATTAAAACGAAGCATTGCGATGGCCGAAGCTCAGTGTTGATGCAATGTGATAGTCCGACATTGGCAGAAATGATTAAGCGCCCAGCGGTAATTGGTGGATTTGCGTTAATCGCGCAGTTGTTCCGTCACGTTGATGAGACGACGAGTTAATGGCTGCCATCCACTAAAAGCAATCGCAGGAATTATTTTGTTCTGCATGAGCTGGAAATAAATCGGGCTGTAGGCGAATATTGGAGACACATGTCGGTTATAATTGGGTGGAAACTGGATTCAGTGGAGAAATAATTGCTTCCCATGGCGATGACATTTTACTCCTCCTGTTGGGCGAGGCCTAATTAATGGTTATAATCCCAGTTCCATTTGCATCGACGGCTCTGCTTAAAATGACAGTGTCGTGACGAAGACCTCTTGGGGGTTCGACACTGGTGCGATTCCTTATCGCTCTTTCGCAGCATCTGGGATATTTTTTTATTTCGAGGGGGTCGTTGTGTCAGTACTCTTTCTGCATTGGTGTGAGAACGTTGAGTTACGGCTTCGCAAAATGGAGAAATATTGCAGCGCGAGTAAATAAAAGTCGAGCTGGATATCTATTTTTTTTCCTTTACAATTTTCTGAAATTTTCCAAAAGTGCATGATTGCGTTATTGGCAGGGTGACTAGACGTCCCGGTATTGGATGCTTTGTCCCAGTGTCTCGAAAAACTTTTTCGGGATGCAAAAATGTCCCGGTTTTTAAAAATCGATTAATTGCTCGTAATGAGAGTAGTTTAATTGGTTTAATTTGTGCTGAAATTATACACGTGTACAAACTTTCTCTGAAAAGTCAACGACTTCTTGATTATTAAGAACAAGACGGAGTTAAAATGCTCGCGCGAACGAGTACGGGTTCACGCTTCAACCTAAATACGTTGGCAGTTCTGGTTCCGCCTTTCGAAGGAAGTCCACGGGGAGATTGTTTCCGGTTCCGCCATTCGGTGCATTACGGCTAATTTTTCGGTAAAAATTTTATATCGCTAATGGGTGTCCCGATTTTTTATTTCCAAAACCTTTTCACCCTGGTTATCACAGAAATCACAGAAATCCAAAGAAAAATTTAATTCCAGCCAAAAACCACGATAAGTTGGCAGCAGCAGCTCTTCACTTCACCCCCAGGTGGATGCCATTTGGCGCGAGCTAGTAAATTCTATTTTGATTTGTGGTGCGAAATTTATTTCCCCCTTTTGCCAAATCACGTTTGAATGAAACACTTTGAGCTGTTTGAATGCGTCGTTTTTGCTCCATCTGACAGACAGCAAGTGCAGATGCTGATGCGAGGCAATGACCTCTGGAAAGGCATTTCGGTTTTAAAACGCGCCGCTCGTTGAGTGTGTGCTTCAAGTTAGCACAAGCATACTCGATGGCATCATTAAATTTACGAGTTCGCTCTTAACCTTGTGTTCTCGAGCCAATTGCTTTGAAACGAGGTTTAACATGTTAATTTTTATCCCGGTGCGCGCGTGTTCTTTGAGAAGCTAGCTGGCGTAAAGATATCTAACACGAGCTAAACTCGACTCGCGTCGACTTTAACTGGTTGGGTTTTAGCTCTAAGTGGAATTATGACCACCGTTTACCTCCGAGGCGAATTTCCGCAGTCGCCTGCACCGATTCCTCATCGTTTTCCACGAAACATTGGTACATGCCTCGATCTGCGCGCCTGATACTGGTGATTTGTAACACGTCCCTTTTCGGGAAGACGAAAGGTCCGTCTATGTCGATGGGCCTTCCGTTTTTGGACCAACTAATGGTGGAAACTGGGTGTCCGGATACGATGCAAGACATTTCCGCTGGCTTGTCGGCGTCAATAACTTGCTGCTGCGGCTGGATATAAGCTGACAGAGAGGCTAAGAAATGAAAACAAAAGTGCAGTGGATAAAATAAACATGGAAACGTGAAAATTGAAAAAAATGAAAAAAAATGAAAAAAAATCATCTTAAAGCTGAATGTCGCCCAACATGTGGAAATCAAATTGCTTTCAGGGGGAAAAAAATATGTAATCAAAGTATCTACTAAGGATTTAAATCAATTTGTTGGCAGGAGGGGAAAAAATAACAACTAAAACATGTTTTCCATTAATAATCGACCAGGTTTTTGTGTTGTATGCCGGGCAAGCATTTTTTATTTATTTTATTTTTTTTTTTGCTTTCATAAGAAAATAATTAGTTTAAGACTATTGAAGGGAAGTGCATCTGTCACCTGTTACTAAGAGGTTAGTTTCCACTTTTTCTTCACCCACTGTGTTATTAATGACGCACATGTAAGTACCGGCATCCTCTAGTTGTACATTTTGGATTAGGAGGAGATTGTGTTGTTGAGACACTTGCTGTACTGTGTCGAGTGAAGTTGCTTGCTTACCCCGCACCTTGTACCATCTGCAACAAAACATGTTTATTATTATTATTTTTTAGAGAAAAAAAATTCTTGCTTATACTTCTGCAGGACATGAGTTTAAAAACATTGTTCACGTCGTGAAAGAAATGTGTAATGGTGTCATTTCTTTAAGCCAATCAAAACACAATCCACAGAGGTACTCACTTGGTTGCAAATTGGAAACACTTGGAGTGAGGGTTAATATTACAAAAATGATATTTAAAAAATGTTAAAGAGGTACAGTAGTACTGTCCCACAGGATTGTACTACTTCAAGCAGCACCGTCTATTGCAGTGTTTCCCAACCATTTTTGTGCCATGCCCCACCTAAGCCTTTCTAAAATTCTTACGTCCCCATATTGGGAAACACTGGTCCACACTGCCTCACAGCGCCGCGGTACCAAGGCGGAGTACAGCATGTAACATATCACAAGTTACATGTCTTGTTTGCCGTCAAGTGTCACTATAGGTGCATTCAATCTTGAAAAGACAAATTGACTTCTCTAAACAGGATATGACGTTTTTTACGTCATACATCTGAGAAGTCAACTTAAAATGATTCAAAGAAGTAGCTCAAGATTAATTATTTAGTTGCTCTGTCACATGCTGTTTCTATTGCTTCCACTGCATCTGAAAGGCGGTGTGGATTGAATGAACAATAGAACAAAAAAGACAAAGCAATTATTTGATAATTGGACATAAGGGGCCATCAGTTGCTTTTTTTGACGCCAACAAAAGCACTAGTCACTCTGCACCTTGATAATCCTTAATGAAGTGATTTGGCTGTTTGCACCAGCCCCGAGTTAGAATTGTATTAAGTGATGTTTGATCAGGTAGAAACTAATGGGTGTTGAGTTCTGGCGGCCAGTGGCCACCTTATCTTTTGCTTTGAGGCCAACCTTATTGCTTGGCATCACATGTCTATGGCAACCTTCATATTTCACTCAGATGTCAAGTGGAAAGAGGCTCCATTCCAACCCAGTCATATGTGTGTGTTGGATTGAGTAGTTTTCATTAAGGAAGCCAAATGAGAATGTCTGAAGTATGGCGCAAGAAAAAGAAAAAGATTAATGAATGTGTGCGTGGCAGTTTTTATCGTATCGTTTCGGATATTGTTAACAGCTGCACGATTTCTGCTTATGGATTTAAGGAAAAAATATATGAGTGTGATTAATAGCATTGCCAAATGGTTAATACGATGATGGCTTATAAAAATTTTTTCGGGTTTTAAATTTTAGGATTTCAAGATGTACTGTAGTGAAGTTTTAATGAGATTTTTCTCAGTTGAGTTAGAGGGGATGGAATGAGACAATTATTGAGAAAATATATCCTTAGGAGTAGCTTGGTTTCCTAAGGTAACGCAATCTTTTCACTTGTTTTCGTGTTAGTTTGTGTTATTTCCTCTGACAGGTAAATGATATTCGTGTGGGAAGCTGGCTGTTGTTGACTGGGGCCCTTGAGGGGTCATTTTCACTTTGAAGCAGTGTTGCATTAACCTAAATAAATAGGTCGCTTTGGGATTCTGTGTGAAGACAAATGAATGCAAACACATTGGGTTAGGACAGAAACGCCTGTAAACAAAATCAATTTCCAGGTTTAAGAATTACCTGCAGTTCAATGTGTTGTAGCGAATTATTAAGAGCTGCAAGAAAAGTTTCGGTTTATAAGGTTTTTCTGTAAACAGGAAAAACTTAAGACAAGAACATGACTAACTATGTTTTTGTGTCTGAGTTTAGTTTTTGGATTTTATGCAGTAAGTAGATGGCAATTTTTTTTCATTTTTATCTAATGGACAAATTATTGCCAACTTCCTTGATCATGATTGGATTATGCTGGTGCTCACATTTTATGGTGGTGGATGTTTCATCTGGAAGCATTACACTAGGCGCATTCATAAAGTAATTTAAACTAGTCTAAATGTAAGATTTTACATGTTAAATTTGACATTTGTTAGACTGGTTTAAAAAATGTAAACAAGTTTAAATGACTTTATGAATGCGTCTAATGAAAACTCTACAGTTAGCGCCTGGTATCTTGATGCCAAATTCAAACTGCGCATCCCATTCTGCGCAGATAATTTTCTGATTCCAGTTCTTATTTAGCAGTATTAAGCCTAATATCAGACCTAATAATGCTAAACAAATGAAACATAACAATAATATTTCTTTAAGTTAATGGGTTTCTTGTTTACTTACTTTATTTCGAATTTTTAGGCTTAATAAGGACTGGAATTAGAAAATCAACTGCGCTGAATGGAATGGGCAGTTTGAATTTGGCATCAAGATACCAGGCGCGGACTTTAGACTTCATAGGAGTGCCCGGTCCAGAGGGAGCTTTTAGCATTGCTGGGTATTAGACGGGTCCCATAGGGGAGCCTGCAATTTAGAGGAAGTCCACTGAATGACATGTGTGGCAGTGGCAGCCATTTTGAAATTCGTTGTAAAAACCAAAACCAGACATAAACCACTTGAAAAACTGTTGTGGTTTTTCTTTTTACTGCCAAAAAAATTAGCGTCCTGAGAAATTTTTCCGGGACACTGGGACAAAGCACCCAAAAGCAGGACGTCTGATGACCCTGAGTTCTAGGAACAGTAAAAACAGCAAAGAAAGGGAAATGTACGGATATTCAAACGCCAATTTCACTGCAAGTTCTGGACGGATCCCGAAGGTTGAAAAACCAGACGAAAGAGGACCATTGGCTCCACCGTCCCTCCAAAGCGCAACCTCCTGAGATAGGTTTCTAGCGACGGTCGTTAGTAGTACATTGAGAAATATGGTATTTACACACAGATTTGTTCTACCTATACAGTGGAACCTCGCATAACGAGCATAATTCGTTCCGGAGTCTTACTTGTAACGCGAAACACTCGTTAAGTGAAACAATGGCACGATATATGCATATATGCAATGGCACGAAAAGTTGCATCATACAATTCGGGGATTCCCCTATCCACGTCACTCGCTATGCGAAACGTCGCTCGTTAAGCGAGTCATTTTTTTACAATTTACATTGCTCGTTATGCGAATTACTTGTTTTGCGAGGTGCTCGCTGTAGTTTGTAACCTGGGGTAGAAAATCGGTCAAACAAACATATTGATACATGCTTGTCTCTTCATACCGTTTCACTTTAAGCGGGTCGGATGCCAACGACGACATTGGTCGGGTGCCTTATATTTTCTAATGAGGGATTATTAGTTTTCCTTGTTTATGGCCACCCGTAAAAATAAAAGCGGAACATTTTTTCCCGTCGTAAATTTAATTTAAAGTGGTAGGACACTACGAGCGCGCTGTCGAGTTTCATTAACGGTAATAAAAGTGAACGTCTCTTTAGAGAATCAATTAACGTTAGAGCAAAGAGAGCCTTTTGGTCGATTGTGCTTGTCCATGTGTCAATTTAAGCTGGATAATAGTAATTCTGCGAAATTATCAATGCGTTAATGCAATCAAAAGTCTTTGTATATCTGGATTTACCAACCCTTGTGAAACTGATCGGAAGGTTTGTAATCAGTTTAGGAATAATTTGTTGAGGAGAAAACAAAAACGTTCTACAGTCATTTGCTGTTGATTGTTGGGAATATTGATTGGGATGTTGATCGAAGGATCTAATTCGATTGACAGGTAATTTTATTCAAATCAGAACTGGGACTAGCATCTGGTTGGTGCAGATTGTGTCCTTACACTAGCGCCCTCTAAACTACGGCGGCCAATGTATTTAGTGCGCATAACATACAACAAATCCCCCATGGGCGGTAAACGCAAATTAACAACAACAATAATAACATTATTTTAAACATTTGACTTAATTCGCCTAATTCCTAATCCATACAAATTATTTTCGAGTGCGGGTTTGGTGTGCTAAAATTTCATTTTCGGGAACATGAATGACAATGATTTTTCCTGCGATTCAAATATTTTGTCCGCGTTGTTTGCGCGCCATCTTGTAACATCTGTGTCGTGTTCAAGCTGTCGCAATCAACGGTGGTTGTTTTCCCCCCGCGACCCGATGGTCCACATCTTCAGACAGCATTCTGGTCCACTGCAAATCTCTAGCTTCTTTGGTCAGAGCGTGCTGACCCGACGAATGTGATCAAGTGGTAAATCATAGCAACGCAATCATGACAATGCAGTTTTTACTCTTTATTTGCCTCCATGGCTTAAGGTATGAAACGAAGCAAATGTCAGCTGCCTGTTTTAATTAAATGGGGAAGAATTTTTTTGTGACAAAAAGAGTTTTTTTGAATAATGGATCCGAATAACTGGCAATAACAAACATCAAACCAAACAAATGACAACAAAACTTGACCAATGATGGCTGCAAAAATTCTAGCCTAAGAAACGTGGCTTACAAGAATGGATCCCAAGGGTTTACTTGCCAGTTTCTTCTGTCTGTTAATACGTACATGCAATGCAATAAATCTAGTGATCCTTATCATCCTTTCAATAAATTACAATAGACGCGACTAATTCTCCACTTGTGATAATAACATTAAATCTGCAGGTTAATTAGTGTTTATTTGGGCATATCGCAAGCCCAAGAGTACCATCTCAACAATAAAAAGGAGATCTGAAGACGGAGTTGCAGAATGTACTTTATTGGCCCGCTTTAAGCTGCATGCCACTATAAGTGAAATTACCAACTTTTGAAATTTCAGGTAAACACCTGCCGGTAAAAACGGGGTTTGCAGTCTGGTCAAACTTGCGCTGTAGCGGCATACAGCTTAAAGCGGGATAATATGGTAAGATGTTGACAAAAGATATCGGGAATGAGAAGATGCCATTGTTGGACAATGTGGTGGTTAGGTGGTTTTTTACAACTATTTTTCTATCGGTCCTTAAAATAGACTATAAAAACATTTTGTCCCATAAGCCCCAAAACAACATGGCATCACTTTTTATGGTGGATTAACACCACTAGAAAATTCAGTACAATATGTGCACAGTGTTTGGGCTGCATTCTGATGAGAATACACCCAGTTGGATTGTAACAGAGCTCCCTATCTTTTACCCTGCCAACAGTTGTCAAGGTTACGCATAATAAATACTCGACCATCTTGGTGACCAAGAGCAGGCCGGCTTTAAGTACTGCGGGGGCCCTAAGCACAAATTCTTTTTGGAAAAAAGACGTCTTTAAATTATAACAGGCAACAAGCTGTTAGTTAGGTTACAAAAAGTCAACGAGACACTAACATAGGCGACCGGCAACCAGCCTTAACTCAACAATAGCAGTTCCTAGTAGCGCCACAAGGGCGTTGCCAAGCCTTTCCATGTAGCCACGGATCAATGGCATTTCTAGTTACTTTTTGTTCTATGTTTAGATGCTAAGTTACCGCCGATTCGTTATGTCGGGAGCTAAGTCTTGTAATTTTGCCAAATAAAATCTAAAGTAATCGACATCTTTTTGTGAGAAGTTATGGGATTTTTTTCCGGGGCAAAACTGAGTAATTTCTTATTTGTGTACACGGGCAGTACGCAAAACATTTCCAACACCCAATCATGATCGCAAACCATAAACTGTAATCCTGAACTGAACTATCCGTAATCTGCCAACTGAGACTACTAAACAGAAACCAATCTTCCCCTTCAACAATAAAAATGTCCAATGGATCCATTGCGTTTATTTGTCATCCTAATAGAAAACATGTTTGCATTTGAAGATGCATTCGACTCTGTTAAAAGCCATTAAAAGCTACGCACATAACCCGCGGGAGATTCAAAGTCGTCCTTCCTTGAAAGAATCATCTGCCATCTGAATTGCATTTCTTCGAGGACTGTAACCCTAATTTGCTTAATGTTTCCTTTCCCCTACGTCTCCTGCACACTGTAAAACCGAAATTAATTAAATTGTAAGTCTTCCTCTAGGATTGTTGCTTCCATTTTATGCTCCGCTATAATTAGATAGGAGAATTGTTTGAATTTTTATTCGTGAGGAAATTTGAATTCAACTCGGCAGTATCAACTGCGTCGCTTAATAAGTTGTCAGGAGCCAGTGGCGTATCAGTGTGCAAACCTCTTGCAGGTTGTTTGCATTGCAAAGCAGTTGGTCGTAAATCAGTTTGCCGGGAGGGAAAGTGTGTTACATTTTCATTTGGAAATGACATCACACTGCTCCTTTTGTGGTCGTTTACCACACTTTAATCCGGTGTGACGTAGAGCGCGTGCACACTGCACGATTAGCAGCACGAAATAAGATTTTGTTTTTGAAATTGGAACTGCGATTAGCCATAATCCTGTTTAATTAGCTGCAATTTGGCTTAAGGAGGGGAGTATAAAGTAGAGTCTTTTGGAAACATTGCCTCCAATTAAACTCTCAGGCTGGAGTGGTCGCAAATGTCTGACCCTTGCAACATGTCGGGTCAAGTTGTCACAGTTTAACTCCCTTTCATTCTGGTTTAGTTTTCTTATTTCCATCAGGTGATGGTAATATCGATTTGTTGTCTTGCAATTGTACAACTTACTTGTCTAGACGCCTAATAACAGTTGATCTCAATGATTTCTCTTGATCTTTTGCAGTGTTTCATTATTGATTTTTTTTCTAAACGACCAATTGGAAGCCTAGTTTTAGGCCAAAATCAATAAGATCATGCAAGATAGAAATGAAATTTAAGGTATTCAGGCTCTAAACCAGTAGGGTCTGCGGATCGGTGCCGGTCCGTAAGCAAGAGACTGCCGGTCCACCACTTTATTGTTGAAATGCAAAGATTATATCTACTTTAGAAAATTGCAATTTTCTTAAAAAAAATTTAGTACAAAAGATTTGAGGAGTAGTCATTTTTAGACTAAATAAATGTTGCTCTACATGTTTACAATTGGAAATTTCTGTCTACCTCTAATGGTTTCCAAGATAATTTTCCAATGACCTTGATAGAACGTCCTAAGGTCAAATTTTGGGTCGCCGAAAAATTGCCCCACCCAACTTTAATACTTTACCATCATTGGTTTAGATGCATTGTCAGCACTTTCAGCAATATTTAGCAGAGTTACGGACTTTTTACCACCCTGTATAGGCTTTGGTAGAACAATGTTAGGTCAGTACTATCTAAAGGCTGTAGCATTGAGGCAACGCCATACAAGGGTACCGCGGTACCAAAGCATGTGTCTTGTTTGCTTCAGGGTGCGATCTAGCCTGCCTCTGTTATGTTACCGGTCCTTAACACAACGGACAAAAAATACCGGTCCGCTACATTTAATAGTTTTAGTAGCGCTGTTCTAGACTATGTCTTTACTAGCTTTTAAGTGGTGAACCGCCCGAGTTCATAACATGTATATAAATCTAGGTTGTATACGGGGTGTTCCATTGAATGGGCATATAATTTCAAAACAGTTGTTCTTGGAGAAATGGGTGCAGTTTGTGGTAAATGTGGGCGTTATGCACCACTGGCAGCATGTACAATAACAGAGGTTTCAGATGCAATTCATCTATCTCATGAGGTAATTTCGGAAATATATTTAGCCGCTTGCGCGAAACAGACGTAGACATTCCCAAGCAACACCAGCAAACAGCTGCAAATGTACAGGGAAACGGAAAATATTCATATTTCAGATCAGATGGTCGTTTTAATTGAGAAACCAGAATTTCCTAATGTTGTTGTGTTGTAATGTATCTCGTCTGAATTACCAATCATCTTAGTTCACCTGGGGTAATTGATAATGTGAAATAGAAGACTTTCTCTTGTTTGTTTTATGTGGGATGTAATAACAGGGGTTCAGCTTTCTCTCTACTGAGCACTGCATCACAACACGTCTAATGTATATGTGTGTCAAGCAATGTAATGTGACACAGTCTTGTTCACAGACAACTACTTGTTTCTGACAAATTGGAAAGTTTGAAAGGAAATTAAATTGTAGGTTTTAATGAAGAACAAACAGCATTGCCTGGCTTGACATAATGTACAACTCCAATCTAAAAGCTTGACTGACAATCTGAATCATTTTACTTTGCTGTTTGATGTCATTCAAGTGCATTATTCTATGGTTGACGGTGACTGTAGACCAAGCTTTGCTTGACATGTGCCTTCTTCCATCATATTTTCTAGTTGAACCAGTCTTGACATTTTTCGCATTGCTGTGTCTGTGTTGCAAAGTGCCTTTTTGCTGTTAAGTAATGAATTTTTTTTTTCCTACCCTTTCTTGCTTAAGTGATGCGCTCAAGATGTATGATGAGTTTTAAGATGAAGCGACACCCCAGTTCTCCCACATTAAGACTAACGCTACACACGTCTTTTCTTCTCTTCGCCCTTCCCTTCTCATTGCTTTTAAAGGGGCAGTTTGAGTTGGCAATGATAAGCTGCAGTTGGCTTTAAGCGCGATATCCTATATGGCTCAAAAATATATTTCACAATATATTTTTAGAATACATTCCACAATATATCACTTTTCGCGGAATTCAATTATATTATTCATGCATTAAACAATGCATTTTATTAAATGTATTTTGACAATGCGTTCATATTTGACAAATAATAATATTGTGGATTGTGGAATGCATTTGATGATGCATTACCATTTGCATGCAAAAATGTAGTACAAAATATATTCTCAAGTACATTGTGATATTGAATTAGGGAATTTAAGTCTGTGTGATCTTAATCACCTATTGTTACAAATAACAGGCATTAAGGAGCATTGGGACAAGTGATTGCAAATTGCACAAGAATAGTGTTTTCCAATTTTTTTTTAATGCAAATGCAATGTTGGATCCATCAAAAGTTGCTTTCAAACATGGTGCTGTAATGTAGCCTAAACATATGACAGGTAATCTTTCTTTGGGGGTAATGAGTGTGGTAAATTGAACTCAATCAATTACAGCCCAGCAGTGATATCCATCAAATTAAGACTTAGGTTAAGCAGTAATTATTAAATGAGTAGATGGCAAGTACATCTCTGGTATGGTCAGGGTTTCTATGGTATCTCTAGTTCAATACACTTCTCACAACATGCTCTTTAAACAGCCCATTATGCTGGACAGGTAATCTGCCATTGGGAGCAGTGACTGCAATAAGTCAAATTCAATCAATTACGGTATCGTAACCAACACTCCATTGGGTCAAAGATTTATGATGGCCCAATCGAAATCTGTGATCATTTTATACATGACGTGCTAGACATGAAATTACAAAATTAAAAAATTTAAATTAACAGAATATTAACAAAATACTTGTATGTTGAAATCGTGCAGTATAAATTGCCATAATTTAGATATTTACTTCAAATGTACGTGACATTTTATTTTCAACCATACCTCGACTTTAGTTTTCTCTTCAACTCTTACCTCGTTACAACTATGGGTACAACCTGGATATTCAAATTTACTTTTCATCTGAACCAATTTGTTTTAATTAGCTGTAACATTGATCAAATTCATCCTTTCTTTATTTGTTACGACCATTATTTAAGGTTTGGTATTTGATAAGTATGAACGTTTGTGTTTTTTGACACTAATTGGTTCCATTTAGCCAAGAACTAAACAGTATGCGCATTCATAAAGTCATTTAAACTTGTTTAACATGTAAAATCTTACATTTATACTGGTTTAAAAAATTTAAACAAGTTTAAATGACTTTATTAATGCGCCTACTGATTGGTCAGTAGATCTAAACTGGGCATCACATTACAACCGGAAGCAGTCCATTAAATCATCCATACGGTTCACAAATACATTGCAATGTATTGCAATATATTGTGAAATTACGGGAATGCATTTTGTAATAAATCTTCGCAGGCTATTGGTTTGCAAGTGATAATACATTTTGCACCATCTATTACAAAATGCATTCCACAAAATTATTATTTGTCTAAAATGTATTTTAAAGTACTATTGTTGTCGAAATACCTTTATTCAGATTAGTATCTGACTGGCGCAGACCCATTGGAAGGAAGCCTGACTCAAGACTCGTAAAGAGTGCAATCTTTAAAAATTCAACTGTATCTGCCTCGTAATGTATTTTGAATGTTACCGCGAAGATCCAACCTTGCAGTCAACATTCCTCTGGTGAATAAACATTGACGTAGCCTGGACAAATCTGCACGACACTCGTTACACAAAGGAGCATTCAATAAAGCGTTTGCACAACATGGAAATTAGCACTACTTGTTACCACAGGATGGCGTTCTTGAATGAAACGCGTGTTACAAGAATGCGCAAGTATTAACACGAGATTCTCGTGTCCAAAAGCCACCAGTTAACACGATGGAACTCGTGACACAACCCTCAAGACGAACTGGCCTTGCTATTTTTATCGAGCCACGCGAGTCAACATAACCGTTCTAGCGAAACGTTCAGGCAGAAGAAGAAACACCAATGGAGGAAACCATTAACGATAATGCCAACAATGGCTATGCAAAACTGTAACCAAGCAAATACAACAACACCACCTTTTGGCGCAATGCATAACAATAAGAATAACAAGAAATTCGCACTTTCCAGTGCGTATTTAATAAATCTCTAGCAAATGCACAATTTTCGCAACTAATTTATTGAAATTTATTACTTATAAATCCATCAGTTTTTAGCGTCTGGATGTGTCAGTCTTTAAGTTTAGTAATAAAAATTAATGCTGCTGGATGTCATTTGGGGAGAAAATTAAATTAAAAGGTGGAATGGTTTTGCAGTCGATTTTGGGAGCCGAAAATTAAAATTTATTGCTGATTTGGCACGATTAGATTGGCTGGTGCATTGCGTGCGCAATATTCCAATAAATAAAAATCGAATTGCAGAAATGAGTTTTTGGTTTGACGGAGCACAAAATACTCTAGGGGACAAACGGGGACCTATATTTTGTGTATTTACTATTTTTGGTACAGCTGTTACTCTTTATTGAAAACGTGATGTGTGCAACCGGTGCCTCGAAGTGATATGGGGAGAAGAGTATTTTTACGGTGCTTTTCCGCCTGTGTAGCGGGTAATAAAAAGAGAAGGGCTTTCTTACTTGTAGCTTGGTACAGGATATCCTTGGGCAGTGCAGGGAAGTTCGGCCACGTCTCCTTGACGAACTTGAATAGACGTGACGCTGTGTGTGAGTCTCGGAGGTACGCTGCTCTGTGGATCTGAAGAAGAGTTAGAAATTTATTGATCCAAGAATGAAAATTTCAAAGTTGAAGGTGAAATGGAAGTAAACTAGTGGTAAACTCGTTAAAATAAATGCGTGGTCAATGCAGTTTGATATCGAACGGTTGAGTGGTCAGTTTTGACCATTAAGATATTTTTTTTTTCAAAATGAATCGATGTCGGATATTTGAGCATCTCATTTTGGCTTTAAATCTTAGATCAGGGGTTCCCAACCTGTGGTACGCGTACCGGTACGTGATAAGTGGTTTTTGAATGGGATTTTTGATATTTTATGGAAGAATTTGACATTTTTTTTTAGGAGATTTTGACTATTTTTTGGATTTTTGGTGTTTGGTTTTGTGATTTTTGAACGGAATTTTGATATTTCACTAAAGTTTTTAATGTTTCGGGGGAAATTTTTCATTTTTTCAATGGAATTTTGGTTTTATTTGTGGAAATTTTGATATTTTTGGGGAAAATGTTTAATTTTTATGGCTTTTTGGTGTTGGATTTTGTGATTTTGTGATTTTTGACTGGAATTTGTGGAGACTTTTAATTTTTTTTGGATTCTTGGTGTTTGACCTACTGGTACGTCCCCATATTGACTAATCAACTCCTAATTGCAATTTATCGCACGATTGGTTGAGCGGAGGGTGAAAATTGATTTGGAAAGATAATTATTTTTTTAAATTTGAATGTTGGTTTATGAATGTGCTGGGTTTAATAAGTGTTGAGGGTGATTTAAAGGGGGATTTGTTTGCTTTAGGTTTGAATTAATTGGAAGAAAAAAATATGATGATGATGATGGCTGCAATTTTATTAAAACAAACATCTTTTGCCTTATCACTGTTGGCTCAGAATCTTTGTTTAGTTTTAATCTCTGAAAGCTTTTTGCATTGGATTTTTCCTTTTTATTCCTGTTCCACATGTCAGCAAAAATGAAAGTGTTTTTTCCCTCTCCTTTTCAGGTTTTTAGATGGATTAAAATGGAAAAAATTGTGAAGAAAAAAAAATGTTTTTGAAAAAAAAAATTAATAATAATAAATCCCAAGTGACGTAGTTATTAAATTCGTTACAAGTGTCGGAGTTGTTTTTTTTAAATTGAGTCTATAGACTCTTGTATGGTGATTCGCTGACTGTATCTAATCTGTGCTTCTACATCATGCAAAAGACAAATCTTGCAAACACCCACTGCCGTGACATACTCATCATTAATTGAAAATTTCTTATCATTTTCAGTAATTTCCAAAACCGGATTCGGGTGGTAATAAAAATTTCAAAAATTCATGCATAATTTATGCAAAGTGACTGCCTGACTTGACTTAAAATAAGGCAGATTGCAGGAAAAATCTTGGGATTTTCCTGCTCCACAATAAAATAAAAAATAATAATAATTTGCAAGAAAATATCTTTTTCTAGATAAAATCTTGCAGAAAATCTCGCAAAATTTTATGAAAACTCCTAGGGGGTCTAAATAATAATAATAATAAGCGCACAGGTCAATACCCAATGGTAATTTATTATAATTATTTTTAAACAATAATTTCACGGCTTTAAAATGCAATAAACGTTGCCCTGATTAATAATCTCTATAGCAATATGGCAATGTTGCCCGCTGTGCTGCAGCAAAGCCGAAAACTTTATCCGCTTAATGTGAAATTTAGATATTGAAAATTTGTATTAATGATAATTTGAAATGTTTTATATGTGTTTTATCTGATTTGTTTTATATTTGATTTTCATTTTATAACCCCTATGTCTCGAATTTTGAACCAGTTGTAACGTACTGTGTATGTTTTGACAATACGTACCAGAGTATTTGGGATTGGAGAGTCTTCGAATCGAATTTAAAGAACAGTCCAACTTAGAATTGTTTAAAATTTACACTTAATTGATATTTCACGCAGTCAAATTTACTTTTTATTCGCACCGAGGCAATCAATAACTATTGGCAATTTACCGTAAGACTGTTTAACATTCCGGTGTAGCCGGATGTAATGTTATTTGAATTTAAACGCGCAATTCGGTAAATTGTAACTTTTGGCACATGTTAGCGCAGTTCAAGTTGGGTGTGAATAGCTAATGAATCATCCTATGGGAATTAATAAATGTTTACCGTCGACATTGCTAAGGTTAATTCTACTTTATTTCCACTCCATCTATTATATCCCCACTAAATCCAGGGCGTGTAATTACCACCAGACGACTTTAATTCCCATAAATCCTGCCTAAAATTCATTGGTAATTTAACATTTGATTCTATTAAATTTAATACCATTTGTTTACTTTTCGCCTCGCTCGGTCTGTTTCGTTCTCGCTCTCTTTATTCTGTACCTGTAATGATAAGTCGTCCTGGAGAACTCTGGCGCACATCCCCAGTGAGTCGATGCACTGTCTTGCACCGATAGTTCTTGAGGGAATCCTTGGCGCCCGCATCTCGGATGTACATCTCCCCAGTCGAAGAGATGGTGATACGGCCTAAGAAAATTGAAAAAGTGAAGTCGAATTAATTGGCTATTCGGTATTTGGCCATTGGCTTTGGCTAGATCTGAATTTGGGTGCCTATTTTAAATTTTAATTAAAGTAAATTATGGATCTTCAGTTTTGCAATGAGTTATTGCGTGCAATTAGCTAGTTTTCTTAATTGCTGCAATGCATTTTGTTTTATTGCAATTTCCAACTCTCTTCTTGTGCTTTGGGTGAAAATGGAACTTATTTGGCAATCAACTAATACGTTTTGCCACGATTTAGTATGATTGAGTGGCTAAGAAAGCGTAATTTAAGTTGAAGTAATTGGCAAGAGTGATTAGAGCTATTGGTATTCAGTTTGGGAATGGAAATGGAAAGAAGTGTCGGGAATATTTATTCGACATGTTAGTACATTATCGTTATCACGGAAAAAATTCGTAAAGGTTGCTTGCAAGATAAATAGGTTGATAAAGAAAGAAAAGGGAAATAAATGATGTTGGGTCTGAATGGGATGATCGATGTGGAGTTGCGTTTGTTAGGAGTGACAGCGGAGACATTTTTGGGAGCACGAGGCGGTACCCACGTGACTCACCTGTTGAAGAATGCGTTATGATGGCGTCATCCCTCATCCAGGCTGCCACTAGGACGTGGTCTCGAACGAAGCTAGGCACGTGACACTTTAAAACGGCTATATTGCCTTTAATAACGAATTCATCGTAAACTTGCACTTCGTAGAATTGTTTGACAACTGGAAAGACAAAATGAAATATATTCATTAGATTGGTTTATCTCAGCATGAATTTTTGGTGCAAAAGATGAATTTTTGGAGCAAAAAATGAATTTTTGGTGCAAAAAAGAATTTTTGGAACAAAAAATGAATTTTTGGTGCAAAAGATGAATTTTTTGGTCCAGAAAATGAATTTTTGGTGCAAAAGATGAATTTTTGGTGCAAAAATGAATTTTTGGTGCAATAAATTCATTTTTTGGTGCCAAAAGATGAATTTTTTGTCCAAAAGATGAATTTTTTGTCCAAAAGATGAATTTTTTGGTTAAAAAGATGAATTTTTGGAGCAAAAAATGAATTTTTGGAGCAAAAAATGAATTTTTGGAGCAAAAAATGAATTTTTGGAGCAAAAAATGAATTTTTGGAGCAA
>JAQIXU010000396.1:0-36821 GCA_034701245.1 Strigamia transsilvanica | reverse complement strand
ACAGGGACGGGGACGGGACCGGACGAGATGGGGCACATTCAGCTAAAGGCGCAGCAGCGCGCGCAGGGTAAGCTAGTTTTGAATACAATACATTGATGGCGGCTGATTTAGTCTGTGTTCAGTCGCAATGGGCATGCGTGAATTTGTACGAGATAAATTCTCCACCTCTATTAGTCCGAATGGCGTGTATCTTCGAATTCGTAATCCGTTCAACTGCCGTTGAGAAATTTAAAAAACAAAACTTGTGACTGAAAGTACACTAAACCATCCACCATTGTTGAAGTTAGACCGACAAGCATTTCAAACGTTGTTTCCATCGCCTTAAACAGACTTTTCGAACGCAGCTAGTGTTAAATTTTATCACAATTTCAGCATTGTTTATTCCCCTAATTCAGCATTTACCCTTAAGAGAGTTTTGATAGCAATTACACTCATTAGGCGCTCCCTAACGTCATTGTAATAGATCACAATGCCATTAAATCGTGCCAAACTAATTGAATATTAATGATCATTGAAGAGTGCTGTCTAATGAAAGCCTATCAGGTTCACTGTACAAAAGGGCGCCCCCTTTGATGCGGGGGTGGATCCGATGAAAAATTACACATATCTCCCCTCGATTCCCGTTAACAGTTACCAGAAGCGTCAGGAAATTTTTTAAATTGACGCAATCTTATTAGAGGAAAGCGACCTTGAAGCTCTTTTCCAAACCCCATTACAGTACCAATTATCTTCGACTCAATTTTTTGATTTTTTTCACCCCCTCCCTTCATTTTTATTTGATTTAAAATTTAAAAACAACTCATTTCTATCCCTTAATTGCAGCCCAAGATCCACTTTGGCCCGAAATAATCGCATTACTTTATGCCCTTTTAGTGGATTTTCAACTCGGTTCATCCATTTTTTTTCCCGTGCCCTCTAGTATCAAGTGTAAGTAAACAAAGCAAATTGGTGTGTCGGTGTGTTTGAAAAGCTAAAAGGGTATCTGGCTACTATTGGTGTGCAATGAGAAAGAGCGCTTGGGTTTTGGAGATGGGCTTTGTTGAGGTGCACAAGTTGAGTTTTGTTGCATGTGAAATGTTGTCCTAATTATCCTAATGGGATGGACACTCCATTTTTCGCGCCCAATGCTGCAAGATAATTACAGGTGATCCTAGATCCCCACTTAACATCTGGCGAGGTGAAGTGGATGGAACAGGCGCTCAATAGACCCCCTCTCGCATTTTTCCCCCTCACTTATCTTTAAATGGCCTGGAAATGAACTCGTCCTCGAGCTTTCAATTTATACGGATTATTGGAATAAATTTTTTATCCCATGTCTGGCTTATTTTTTTTTTTTAAATATTAAGTAAGTTATTAATTAAAAATTGGAAATGGGGAACCAATATTTTCGGTTTTCGTTGTGTGTATTCTATCCGGGGGTGAAAGTGTTTCCGGTAAATTTCCTGATAAAATTTGATTTAAAAAATATGCGATTAATTATTTTGTACTAAACAGATGATGCTCTACAACGTTATAATTGGAAATTTTGTTCTATCTCTAAATTACGGTTTCAAAGATAGAAATCGGATAGAATTGTTACAAATGACCTACATCGTTTCTAACAATACCACTTGATTTGCCATGGCTGGTTTACTTATGTGGTGTAGTTAAATATTTTTTGTTATTGTTTATTTTAAGAAATATTTGAAGAAAACAGTATTTCTGCCTTGCCCTGTATAAAAATCACATAAATAAATATTCCCACAAATTAGCGAAGTAATTATCGTTTTATTTTTTGCGACTATTATTTTTCTTTGTTGCCTGGTTGCGGAAAGTTCCGGCTTACTTTCGCCCCCGTTTCTATACCTGAAAAAGACAAAAACTTGACCTTTTCTTGTGTTTTTCTTAGGTCTTTATGTTGCAGCTTTTGAAAAGGAATAACGGTATCCATTGGTTTGATGTTTTTAACACAGATGCATAACTGTCACTTAATCTGTTATGCTTTCCTATTGAATCTTTCCTTCCTCCCTATTTGCAATGGACAATGGCGTGGGGAGAAAGAAATCCACAAGGTCCAGACCCCTGAAATTGAGGAAATTTTATAATATATATTGAGCGCGTGATGCAATGTACCACCCCCATTGGTCCATTTTGACGTTGAATTTTGCACCGAAGTTGTGGTATATTTTCTATATAAACTGTGGACCATTATCCGAAATTATTTTACGCGGGAATCCAAATCTTAGGACTTGCAAACAATTAGTGATATCAGATGATATTGGCTAATTATGGTACCCAACATTTCGGTTAATCTTTCGCTAGTCAGCCAACGGTGGTATGACGACACGTGACATCTGACAGATTGTTGTAATTCCAACAATTGCAAATTCTAACAAAATCGATGCCATTTCGAGCGACAGTAATACCAAAGAACATTTAATGCACAGATTCAATTCCATGTGCGTCAGCGTCAATTTCTTGTTTTTCTCTCATTTGGCCACGTGTTCGCTGAACCTAGGCTAACAGATGAGAAAAATACAAACCGCAAGAAATTGAGTTTATTTATTCATTTATTTATTTTTATTTTTTTTATATATTTTTTTTTTTCAGCATTACAAAAAAAATAAAAATAAAACACAAAACAAACAGAACAAAAAAAAGAGTAATAATGCATTAGACCCTATTAGCAATATGAATTAGAATTGATAACAACGCAGGCACGTGAGAAACCAACCAAAAATAACACATGAAAAGTTATATTATCATAATAACACATTTCTAAAAATGAGAAATAAAAATTTGCCTACTAAGTCTACCGGAAAGAAATCATGTGGAATATACCATAAATATTGCTGTTGATACAAATACAAACATTACTACAAATATAACATAAAATTGGTATTTTTCAGATAATAATAATAATAAAATCGAGAAATGATTTGCTTCTTTTTAAATGCTGCCACACATGATTTGAATTGGAGATGACGCCTCCCCACTACCAGGTGGCGCTACTGGATTTTGAAGCGTATCAGAAATTACACAGCTCTTTTAAATTCATTTGAAGTTAAATCCCGGCTTAAATTGAATAAAAGTGCCTCTGTCAGGAAGGCACAACATTGAGGTCAAGAGTCATGACGGTCTAAGCAACGCCACCCAGTGGACGGGTTAAGAAGTTATTAAATATACACTATAAAACTACGAATAGAACATTGTACATTTAAATCTTCGCTATTAAATGCGTAAACATGGAGTCAACAACGTGAATAATATAGATATACAGTATATAATAATAAAATAATTTTAAAAAAAGAAGCCATCTTGCATAGACACGAAATTCAACAGCTGAACAGTAGTTTTATTTCCATTTCATGAAAAAGATTCTCAATTTGAAAATTTCAGGCATTTAGTGAAAACTTAGGACCAAGATGCAATCCACCAATCCAAAAAGGGTAATAGACAGGTTTCACCTTACATGTTTTGCAATAAAAATTGAAAAAATGTGAAGTTATTGCTTGAAAATTGATATTTTTTAAGAATTCTCATAGAAATTTCTCTCATTTATGCCCCGTTAATTGAATTTACAAAATCTTATTATTGGTATAACCCCACTTTTGTTTCTCTGTCACAATTCAGCAATACTTTCTCGAGTGAAACATGTATTTTAAAAAGAGATTTTAACTAAATAAGTAATTAAAAAGTGTTCAAAGCGGCCAAAGTGACTAAAAGGTTCCGAAACATGAGCATGGACACCGACTCTTTCTCATAAACTGGATTGCAAGTTCATGATCCAGAAGTATTCATTAACACCACATTAATTATTGACAAATCAAAATATTATTGGCTATATCAAACTGCACAATTTCTATTGATTTAACAAATTGCTGGGATGTCCTCAATGTGGAAATTACAGAATTTTAAAGAAAAAAAAAATTGTTTTAATTTGAGATTTTCTTTTGAGATCTTTCGAGACCGCACAATTTCACCAATTACATAAATTCAGCTCACATGATTAACAAAAAAAAATTAATTCATAATTATTTCATACATCATCCACCATCAGTTATTTAAAAACAATAAATATTTAGACAAGCATTAAATGCAAATCGGTTTTATCTACTGTTGAAGTGTGACTTCTCGTCAATTTACACGTAGTTACAGTGCCATGCTTCACCAAGCGACTCACAATTTTTGTTTTTACTACATTTTTTTTTTTTAAAATAAAAATTCCATACCCATCAATAGATTTAAAATTAATAGCATGGGGATTGTTTTAAGAAAAAAAACAAAAAAAAAAACACCCATCATTTGCTATCACTTTTATCGCCATTGAAAGATAGAAACACGAGGACTGTCTTTCAAATAAATTGCATTAAAAAGAAAAAGAAAATGGTTTTTCAAAAATGGTAGGATAAAATGTTTATTTCCTACATGTTCTATTTAGACCAAAGTTTCTACTTAGATTGACAAAATATATAAATTAAGCCTTCAATGTTACAAATGTTTGACTAGTTTATAACACCCTAACTATTAACTTTCATCCGTACAATATAAAAGAACCAATTTCTTTTTTCAACAACCATTTTCCCCTTAAATATGCAATCAATTTTATAGTTATTTCTAGCATACTATGAAATATGAAAATGTTATGATACGTTGCGGTGTAAAGGGAAGATCAATTGATACTTGTTTCGATATTGGATGATAATATATTAACTACAGCTTAATGTTATTGTTCGTTACTGATTCACAGAATAATTCACCATTGTTGAATCCGTTTCTGGTTGATTATTTCCTTTTCTAAATTAAGTATTTTTCAAATTCTTTTTACAAATTCAATTTTTTTTTTCTAAAGAAAAATGATAATAATAATAATAATAATTAATGCACCCATGACTGCGCTTCTTTTGTTTTTCTTTCTTTTTTGATATGAAATTCTGAAAAATGGAAATTCACTTTTTGATATGTTAAAAAAAAACCAATTTTTTAAAATTTTGTTAATTTTAATTTATATTTTATATTTATATTTTAAGATATGTACATTTTGATAGTACCAATGACACAATCATGGGTACATAGGCTTATTTTAAAAAAAAAGTCAAATCCACCATATCATATTGAAAATTTAAATAATAAACAATTAATAATCATTTGAAATTGCATTACAAAAAATTTGAATATTTCACAATTCTTGTTTTATTTACATCGGTGTGTAGAAATAATCACAATTTAAAAAAAAAAATTCTTATAATTCTACGTGTAGTGACTTATTTGGCAATTAAAATAAGCTGCGTGTGTGGTTTAAAAATCGGACCAAAGTAAATATATTGCATAAAAATGCCAAAAAAGAAGGAAAAGAATGTTAAATCTGTGTTTATGCTGCCTCCACCATTATGTTAAATCATAAACATTGAAATTCTGACTTCATTCCGTGACAAAAATTAATTTTTCCTTGATTATTTACTGCGGTTTGTCAATACATTTTGGCGGGATTTAGTATAAAAACAAATCTAACCCTTAGAATAAAATTAATTATTTTTTTCCACCAAAACAAAATTTTCGTGAAAAAAACAAAACAAAAAAACAATCCAAAAATCCACTTGAAAAGTTCTAAATTTGGAAATAATGTATCCATCCATGATTTAAATATTTAGAAACCAATTTTAACCAATTTAGCAACACAAAAATTAATAAATAAAAATAAGTGAAAAATAAATTTCACAATTTCCAATATCAAAAAATATAATTTCTGGATATCATTTTTATTATCACTAAATTAAGAAACTTTCCCTAACAACCATTTACAATTATAAAAATTTTAACAACTCGATTAATCAAATTATTTCAAAAAAAAAAAAATTATACAACTCGCAGAAGAAAAAAAAAACAACAACAATAATAGTAAAACAAAAAAAACCCTTACATCCTTTCCTAATATTTATAAGTGATGTTTAATATTTATAATTATAAAATAAAAAAAAAAAAAAATTAATCACCATTTTAGTTCCACAATTCATCATTTTTCAATCTCCAATCATTATTATAATTATTATTAATACTGAATGCATTCATTCCAAAACAAACCACAAGCTTGTATAAATAAATTTTGCTTAGTAATAATATTAAATATGATAATCTTCTCCAAAGCATTTAATATATATATATGTATATATATAAAAACAAGTTACAGTTACCCAGGGTAAATAAAGGTGCACCAAACACTATTTTCACCTGCAATAGTGAAAAATTCTCAAAACCAAAACCAAAACATTATGAATTTCGAAAAGACACAAAAAGTAATGGGGATGCTTATTATCATATTAATCAGAAAAATCCAACAGATAGAAAAACCAGTCTTAAAACCCCTGAAATAAACCAATCAAATTGATCCATGGGAATAGTGGCAGTGTAAAATGACTTGCAAATCGCAACAACATTCTTAAAAACCAATTTTAAACACGCTCGTTGCCATTTCCACTTCATTTGCACCATCACTAATCACACCGACCAACCAACCGATTCGTGGGAGAAGTGAAAACATTTACAATTCCCGCTTCGTTTGACCGGTTGAATTTCCCCGACCGAATAGAATAATGCCACCACTTTTCAATTTTCTTTCCAATTCCAGATTATTTCTCTCGATTATTCACAAACAACAGGTCAACTTGGTGTAAATAATGCTATTAAGCGATCCATCAATGGGTGAAAATAATGTTCAGCGTTAAAACCCCCCTCCCCCCACAATTAATAATCACTCATCTAAAAAAAAAACTAATTAAAGCAAATCCGGAGCTGGATTTCTTTACTCTTTTTATAAATTTATAATTATGTTATAATTTTATAACAGCCAAATTTATAACAATTTTGTGTCGTGGCGCAAACTCACGAATACCAACATTCGCTAAACGCTATTGCTAATCAGTCTTATTTACTATTATGCCAATTTTACGCTAATTCCGGTACATGATTGAAATCCAGCTCCTGTATTGCAACTGGTCATTATAAAGTAGCAAACTATTCCAGCGAATAGCTCTGAGTCAAAAAGCAAAACAAAAGGGAGCAAAATTTTAACTAATGGGATAATGCTGCCGCTAACTGTCCTTAAAAAAAAATATTTCATTTAATACCACTAGAAAATTATTTATATATTTCATTTCAACTCAAATCCCGCTAAAACTAAGCAGCCAGCTTTTTTATATTTTTTTTGTATAAATACTAGAATTGTCTATGTCCCCATATCGAACCCCCCAATCAGTTTTGACTATTATAAATGCAGCTTCATTTGACATACCATTCCTAGTGCAAGGTCATGTATGACTTAAACTTATACATCTGTACCAATACAGCGATTCGAAGCTGTAAAAGAGCGAAAAGCTAGTTTTTATATATCTTGTGATTTTTCTTCTTTTAAAATTAAAAGAAAAACATGAGCAGAAACATGTATTTGAAAGACATCAAGAGGAAGCAAACAACTCCCATTTTGTATCATTGAAAATAAAAATTAAAAAGAAACAATGCTAGCTTAAAGTAATGCGTGTGAGCCACCTAAGTTCATTTACAATTAAGCAAAATACATCACTTTATTGGTGTCAGCATGTACTGTCACTGCACGTGCCATGGCACTAGGAGTGCGGTCTTCGCTGTTACCGGATTGATGACTTCCCTCACCACTAAATTCAACAGAAAAATTGTTAGCTTCAATGAATAAAGACGGCTCGTTTTGCAACCATTATCATACCTGTCGTGCTCTTTTTCCACTAAATGATAGCGAGCTCGAAAAGCCACTAGATGGGCATAATAGGCCGGGGCGGGAATAGAAACAGACCTTGTACAGCGGACGTACGTGTGGCAGAGCTGATACGTCAGACACTGTAATTCGTCTGCACTGAAATGATTATCGTCCCACAAAACGTGATAATGGGATGGGCGGCTGGTTCCCTGGATTGTATCATAGATTAATAAGAATATCGTGGAATATCAACACACATTTAATTCCAAATGCCCAATGACAGAAGAAAATAACCAGGCACAAAATCACTGCTTAGTGCACTGCAGGTATACAACTCAACCCTTGCTTTACAGCCTAGATAGGTTCCCAAAAAGTTGGCTGTAAAGCGAAATGCTGTAGAGCAATTCCCCCTGATTCGTTATGGAAATTCCCGATTTTTGGCCGTATATCGAAAATATTAGGCCGTGTACGGGACAACCCCGATTCTGAAAAAATGAAAGCCCTTGAATGGTATTAGGTCCTTTAACCGGGCGAAACCTTCAAAAAACCAAATCCAAAACCAGAAAAACCCATACGTAATTACTTCCGTGCGTAAATAGCCATACTGCTTGATTGACACGTAAATTCAAGGCCTTATACTAAGAAGATGATGAATGTTCTATTATATTTTTATTGTTTTACTTATATATTATATTAATCTGACGCGCGTTCAATTGTCTGCACGTTTATTTGACGTGCTGTTGAAATGATGGCCCGTTCATTGGACCCGGTTAAGGCACAGAGAGCGCAAATTGAGCAACAGATTTGTCCCCCCTTGCATCGCCATGTTATTTCCCCCTGACAGCAGACATTTAAAAGAAATTTCAATTCTTCTTTGACTTACCTGAATTCCAGCGTGAGAGCAGAGGTAGAAATCAAATTCAGTTGGATGCGTAATGCCAATATCGACAGTAGTACCCGCTGGTATGTTGCCCGATTTGCCAATCTGCTCTTTCTTATCTGAGCAGAATAAGCGCGTATGATGACGTTTTTGAACTACAATAAAAGTTATTCCCGGCTTGTAATCGACTTCCAACTTCATACAGGCTTCACGAACTGCCAGCAGCTCGTGCTGCAAAACCTACAAACAAATCCAAACTCCAGCCGAACCGCCAAAACCACGCCAAACAACCGAATAACTCACAGCTTGGAATTGTCCTTCACTCACTCCATCGCGATAAAATATAATTCGATTGGGTTTGAAACGCGTAGATTTGTAAAACTGTATCAAAAGCTCTCGAACCATCGCCGAAAGCTCTTGAATAATCTCCTGCCTATGTTGCTGAACCCTTACGGTTGCTGCGTAGCGACTGGGATGAGCATCCATACTCCCAACCACCTAAACAAAAAAATTCCACTTAATTTCGAAAACTCAAATACACCGATACCTCGCTTTATGGCCGCAAAGCGAAATGCCGTATAACGAATCAGGGGCCGTTTCCCCTGATTCGTTATGGAATTTCCCGACTTTTTAGTCGTATATCGAAAATGTTAGGCCGTAACTCGAAATTTAGCCATAATGGCACAAGGTCGTTATGGCGAAAAGCCATATAAAGGGGGCCGTAGAACGAGGTATGAGTAACAAAATTCAAATTTTACTGCAGCAATGGAAGGCTTCTTGTTATCTCCTGCAGGAGGATGGGTAACATCAGCACCCAGAAATATCACAGGCTCGTTGAACACCTTAGGTCTAGAAAATCAATCAATAAAAATCTTGTTCGGTATTGAGGTGACAAACAGCAACTGACCGTATACTGGGCACGAGAATGCTATTAACTCCTCCCAGTTTTACGTTAATTTTTAAGCACAAATTTGACAATGTCTGAGGTGAGGTCTTGTTGACGTTTTTCGCTTGAACACATTGCGTTGCCATTCCAAGCACCGTGTCTCCTACACGTTTCACCTCAGCTGCAAAAATACAAGTTGGATTTAATTTAATTGATTTAATTATTTATTGATTTTTTTCTTACCATAAACCGGAGTCTTTCCTGGAAGAACCACAACTACTAGCTGGAGGCCCTGGAATGTTGACTTTAAATATCGGAACATGGGCTCAACTTGATCTGGGCCTGTGGCATATTTGCAGAAACATGGTTGACCAATGATCGGCATTCCCGCATCGTTACTTATCTTCTGCAACTGCGAAGTGAAATTTCTGCAAGACAATGGTCGTTTGTTAATAATAAACATTACGGGGACACCAAACAGGAATTTGTGGACATTTTTAATTTTTTTTGGATTCTAGGTGTTTGACCTACTGGTACGTCACCATATTGTACTCTACTAACAGCTACACCATCTTAAAAAGATTGGGAACCTCTGCAATAGAAGAATTTTTGTATGATAATTACCTGAGAGCCTGTTCTTGACAAGTTCGCTGTGGAGCAAAACAGGCAAGTGCCCAATTGCGAATCTCAACACCAGTGTGAAATTGCTTTCCTCGCATGTCCCACACACCTTGATTAGGAATGGCAGGTTGCGAAGTCTACGCAGAAAGCACATGCAAAAATACAAAAATAAAAAATCTTTATTCGGAGAAGAGGCGGCGTTGTTATAAGTGCAAAATGTCAACTCAAAATTGCTCAAGGAAATTATTTCAATATTTCTTGCTCATTTTTAAGACCCCATAAGCAGCAAATGACACAATTTTTAAAAATTCAAAAAAATTTGCATTGTCTTAAAAATGAAAACTTTTATAATAAAAAAAATTGACATTCTGGACTTAATTATATAAAAAATAAAATTCAATCATAGAATCAATAGAAAAATAAAATTTAAAACAAAAACAAGACCAAAAACTTTCGTTTCTGTCGCTTCACTTATTTATTTTTACCTAAATCTCTGAAATAAAATCCAAGTAACTTACGCTGAAACCAATGATTCCACGTACAATTTCACTTACCCGGCCACCATACTGAAGTTTCGGAGGAGGTAGTACTCGCCCTCGAACTTCCATCATTGTGTTACTTATTGACAAACCAAATTCTTGAACGTACGGATCATTATTGAAGTCTGCCTTTCGCACCTACAAATCAACACAAAGAAGCGCTATAAAACCGTCGACTTCAACCAAATGTATTCGCCAAATCTTACCAATGTGTTGATTTCTTTTTCACGGTCAGGTGCTGACCGAGCTGTGGCCTAAAATAACAAATCAATTCACATTTAACGCACAATTCACCACAACTTGCATCATAGTCACCTTAATCATGGTAGATGTTTGCATATCCGTTAGTTTTTTAATACACCTTTGACCAGCTACGATATTACAGACCTACGTACAAGAAAACAAAAATAATTTAAATGTTTTCAAACCGATCGACCAAAATTACCTCTAAAGGCAGATAAGTATGTTTGTGTTCTTGCCCTACTTGTAAACAA
The DNA here is from genome assembly GCA_034701245.1 of Strigamia transsilvanica. Classification (NCBI taxonomy): domain Eukaryota; kingdom Metazoa; phylum Arthropoda; class Chilopoda; order Geophilomorpha; family Linotaeniidae; genus Strigamia; species Strigamia transsilvanica. Next base: position 25,696 of record JAQIXU010000396.1, on the reverse strand, counting down.
GGTAAATGTGGAAACCTATTTTCAAAAACAAAACATTTTAAAAATAAATAAATTCAACAAAATAAAACACCGTATCTCCGCAATTAAGTGCCGCCCTTGAATAACAGCCGCGAATAATTAAGAATACGTAAGTCGACTAATTTTTTCTAGACGTAGTGGGACTTTTTTTCCGGGGCCCTAAACTACTGCTTATCTGCTTATACGTAAATTCAGCCCTGGATGTGGCCGCAGTTTGCACCGATATCACTGCGATATCAACAGAGGCATAGCTACAAATTTTGGGCCCCCATGCAAAAATATTATTGGGCCCCCTCTTCGATTTTTAGGAGCCCAAAGATTCCAACAAAATATAAAATAAAATAAATTAAATTTTTGTTTTCTTTATATTTTTTAAGATTTGGGTCCCAAAAAAGGCTGCGCAAAGGGCCCCAGACTGTAAATACGTCTTTGGGGTCTCAAAAAAGGCTGCGAGAAGGGCCCCAGACCATAAATACGCCTTTGTGGCCCCAAAATTACCACACAAAAATCTCCCAAAAATAATTTTCGAAAATATTTTATTTTTTTTTTTGGAAATTGAAGGGCCCCAAAAACTAAGGGCCCCCATGCACCGCATGGGCCTGCGATGTAACCAAATACCAAACACATCTCTTAATCACGCATTGTAAACCGTATAAACATTGCGTGAAAATACGGTCTACACCAGAAGTGTCCAACCTTTTCGATGTTCGGGGCCACATTTTAATAGTAGAATGTGTTTGGGGCAATTTAAATACTGTCATTAAAATCTGTAAAAATTTATGTAAATCTGTAAAAATCTCTAGAAATCTCTAAAAAAAAAAAACTCTAAAACCTCTAGAATCATTTAAAAATCTATGAAAATCTGTAAAAATTTATGAAAATCTGTAAAAATTTATGGAAATCTGTAAAACTTGCGGGCCGCATTGATACTTGGCGCGGGCCGCAGGTTGGACACCCCTGGTCTACACCAATCTGGTCGTGAATGGAATCAAGATGGTTATACGAAATCGTCCGTACGTTTCGCAAAAAACCCTCGGTAACCAAATGCCGAACACATCTATCTCTTAATCACGCATTGTAAACCCTATAAACGGTGCGTGATCCGCCTGAAAAACCTGAAAACAACAATACGCACAATGGTAACGGGAGAGCAGATGTCTGAAACACACAAAACGATGCGTAAAACTTCAAACATGCCCTCTGAAAAGAACACCCCACCTATATTTCTTTTCTACTTCCTTTTTTATTCGCCCGGTTTTCTTTTATGCGGCAAATTACTGACGCGCACAAAGATATGAGAGCATCAGTTTACACGCTCTTTTGATGCCGCTGACCACATTAGGCCATGGAGAGGCGAATGAGCCGCTGCCGAGATGGACGGCCGGTTGACGGGGACCATGAGACCCCTCGCAACCCCCTGTCCCTGTCCCACACCCTCGAGCATGCGCAGGATGCGCACAAAGCGAGATTTTCCAAGTTTGTTTTGTTTGCATTTTGTTTGCATTTTCCAGCAAATTTGCTCCAATTGAAAATATTTTGAAACGGAAGACGATTGAGTTGGACGTTATTTTTAGTCCGGTGTAAATATATCGTAAATTTGTTTAACGGGGGGTTGGGGAAGGGAAAAAAGGTTTAAATTATATAGGTAATGCGATTGTAATGGATGTTGACCATCGCGCTTGTCTGCCCAATATTTGATGCATTGCACTTTAGTAAATGTGTAAAATCGATTATGCAAATATATCGTGATTCGAATCGAGATGGGGGCGATGGCGCGAGAAATTGAAATACGAGAGGGGCTGCGAATGTTATTTCGACCCCAATTAGCGAATAACGAATTTTTGAAATTTTTTTTTTCTTAGCGATTTGTTTTAGTCGACGGTGTTTTGATTCCGCTGCCGCGGCAGAGCGAGTTTGCGCGGCATGGGAACAAAACGACCGTCGAATTCGATATTTTTAAAAATGATTAATTTTTTGTTTTTGGATATAAATATATCAAATTCTGTTGGATGTTTGCTCTATTTCGGGGTAATAACCATAATTCGCGTTAACATTTTAGTCGATTACGGTGTTTGCCGCATTAATCAGTTGTTCATCGACATGCGACCGGCGCTCGTTCGTTGCGCACGGCTGGCACCGCCTCCGCCTCGGCCGCGCGGCCTCATGGGAAGCGCGGCGGGTGCTGCCGACCGTGTTATGATGAGGGAATGTGCGCCCACCATCTGCGCCTTTTCCATATTCACTACCGAATTAAATAAAACCTGTCGGCCGTCTTGATTCATTCCCAGATCCGTCCCACTACCAAAATAAAATTCAATTATTTTTAAAAAAAATTAAAATTAAAATTAAAAAAAATTTTTTTGTGACCGGTTTGATATTCCGGTCGACGTGATGGGCGAATCGTGATTGTCGCATTTATCCATAAACGAGACACGTGTCTGTGTAACGTAATAAACATCTGTCGTTTTAATTAAAAAGAATTTTTCTTGGTTGTCTTTTTGTAAATTGTAATTCAGTTACAGTAAAAGGAAAAGGGAGGAAGATGTGTTTTTTTTTTTTCAGGGGGGGATTCGTTAGCGTGCAACGATTTATTGCCCCCTGCCAAGACGTCTGTCAAGAAATTGAAATTGTGGACACATCTCGAGTCGAGATCGACAAAATGGATGATTCTTGTCGCTCGCCTTGGGCATTTGTCAACTGAAATGAGCCAACACAAATCAAGCAGAGAATAAGGAAAAAAAAATATTTATTTTTTAAAGGAATTAAAATTTTATTTTAATATATGGTGGTATCTCGTGATTACGTGTCGTAATTTCACAAAATATTGTTGGGGAAATCAAAAAGTGTCTAATAACACCGAGTTTAAAGCGCCATTCCTGTTTCAAATGAATTATAAGCAGTTTTTTGTGTATGGTATGTTGAAATCGAATGTCAGGCTACTCGGCTTGTCACTTCATTGGTCAAACCGATCACTTGACTAAGGGGATAGACAAAACAAATAAATGTCTAGAGCCCGCTGAAGACCGACCATCCAGAATACAAAAATTTCCCGTTAAGCGTGATCGGAAGAATGAATTTGTAATGGTCGAAGACTATGGAAAGTCAATCTTTTTCCGGGCCACTGGGGCCCGGGAAAAAAAAATCTGTCCAGAGCAGTGGAGGCACCTAGGTAGAAAAATACGGTCTACACCAGGGGTGTCCAACCTTATCGATGTTCGGGGCCACATTTTAATAGTAGAATTAAAATCTGTTAAAATTTATGTAAATCTGTAAAAGAAAAACACTAAACACCTCTAGAAATCTCTAGAATCATTTAAAAATCTATGGAAATCTGTAAAAATTTATGAAAATCTGTAAAATTTATGAAAATCTGCAAAAATTTATGGATATCTGTAAAACTTGTGGGCCGCATTGACACTTGGCGGGCCGCGGGTTGGACACCCCTGGTCTACACCAATCTGGTCGTGAATGGAATCGAGAATAGACGCTTGCGAAATCATCTGTACGTTTCGCAATGTACACAGGCCCTCTCGCAAATAAAGAAAGCTTGATTGTAATTTTATTTCAATATCAAATCAATATTATTTTGGCCCCTTATCGCGGGGCCCATAAGCCCGTGCCTCACAAAACGCATCAAAAACTCTGTTGGTCCCTGTTCGGGTGTCTCAACACCACTAATTTCCCGCTGAAATATTCGAATTGTCAACAACTTGCTTTAATTGCGTTACCACTGCAAAAGAATGACGTAACCCATCCATCCAATCTTGGTCTTCGGTTTCCTACACGCAGTTTTGCAAAAAGAGCCATCAACGCTGCTGTGATCAGGGTCCCTGATGAGTCTAAATCAGAGTCCTCAGGGACATGCTGAGCTGCTTTATCCCCTCTGCCAATCCCCTTCCTCTCGCACGTCCCCTTGCAGCGGGGGAGTCAATTAGATCACCTTAATCTGCTGAGGCAAACAGGCAAATTGCGTCCCAATAGCTCTTTCCTATTAGATTACTCGAGGCTTTGTGTTTTGCAATCTTTGATTCACTCTTCTAGTCTCTTGTATCTCTTGCTTTTCACTTTTAATCCTCGAATTAGGCTTAGTGAGTTGAACAATCTGCTTTTGGTTGGGATTAGGGTCTGGTCTGGGTCTGTTTACAGCAGAAATTATCAAGGAAATTATTTTTCCTTTTTTCCCGAATTTTTTTTTTTTTTTAGCTGGGCGGTCTCATTTGATGCATGTTTTTCCTCGGTCCCCTTAGCGTGCTCCCTTCCCTTACACTCCATAAGCCTATCTTGTTTCCCGCCTGTTTGCTCGAATAAGCGGAAGGAATTAGTTTGACGTCGGCTTCGAGAAAAGTCTGGGGGAGAATGTGGACACCGAAGCACTAAGTGAGCACAAGGATATCATACCAGATCCAACAATTTCAATTATGAAGCCAAACTCGGAGGAACGCTTCCAACAGGGGACCCCAATGAGAAAAAAAAAGCTCATGACCCAAAATTTCAAGAAAAAGAAAGAGCCCTATGTCATATTTTGTGTCCCTTGTCATTCATTGTTTTGGATGCTGGTCGGTGAAATTTGGGCACACCAACGCGCCCCGTGAGCAGGGATTAATGGGGCTTAAACCCTGGGCCCCCAAGTGTCAAGGGCCCACCAAAAAAAATGAATTATTATCATAGATTTTTAACACTTTTTCATTAACAATGAGCACTTATCGTATAGTAAAAAATAGTTAATATTAATACACTCAACCCTCGTTATACGGCCGCTCTTTATACGGCCTTGTGCCATTAGGGCTAAATTACGATTTGCGACCTAAGATTTTCGGTATATGGCCAAAAAGTCGGAACGGCATTTTGCTTCGCGGCCGACTTTCCAGGAACGTATCCCGGCCGTATAACGAGGGTAATGTAATAATGATGATGATTTAACGTATTCTTAATCTAACAAAAAATGGAGCTCCATTGGACTTCAGTAAACCCTAGACCCCAAAAAATCTAGATCAGCCCCTGCCCATGAGTGTTGGTGCCTTGGATATACAGTAGTTGGTATAGTTACAGTCCCTCAATAAGGGTGGTTTGGTAGCAGTCTCGGTCTCGGCAAAACGAGATTCCATTACGAGAAAGAATTGAAGACGAGATTTAACGAGATTATAAAAAAAAGTTGAAGAAAGTCGTGGATTTTAAAATTTAAATTGATTTATTTTTTAAAAAAAAATTTGTTTCTCGTGTGTTTATTTTTTTCTCTCAGATTTGTGAGATAATTGGTAATTGATAAATTCGAAGTGTCAAGTGCATAGTCATAATTCAAAAATATAAAAAATAAACAAGCATAAAAATATTTGAACATTTGCTTTCAAAAGCAATGGTGATTTGCCAATTCAGCATACGTGAAAATGTGAAAAGTATAAGAATAAAGCTACAAAATTAAAAAGTATTTTTTTCCACACAATCATTTAATCAAAAATCTCGTTTTTTCTCAGTCTCGTACGAGATCTCGTCTCGGAACCTTCTAATCTCGTCTCGGAAAACTGAGATTTTAAAACGACCGAGATCCTGGAAGTACAGAAGAAATCTCTACAGGGCCGACTGGAGGTTTTGCGGGGCCTCGGAAAAAAGTGATTAGTTGGGCCCCCCTTGCCATTGGGATGTTGTCATTCATCGAGTGAAAGTGGAGGAATCTTAAATGCCATTAACTAGCAAATCCCAAACACTAAGCGATTAACAGACACAAAAATCAAATAAAAACTCGCACATTCAGGGTCTTGGTCTTCGGTTTTTACCAGACTGGGCTGCCGCTTTACCATTAAAACATACGGATTACGTAGGCTTAGTATAGCAATGTTAGGTTACCGGTTCATAGCACATCGGTCTGCTACATTAAATAATTTGAGAAGCATTGGTGTAATCATTTCCAGTGCCGGATTACCCATTAGGCCAAGTAGGCACCGGCTTATGCGCCCCACGCCTTTTAGGGGCCCCGCGACAAGGGATCAAAATAATATTGAATTTGAATTTGAAAGAGAAGTTGCCGGTTCTGATAAAACAATGCCAGCATCGCAATTGTACAATAAATCGACAAATAATGACATTAGACTCAACTCTCGCTATACGGCTGCTCTTTATACGGCTTTTCGTCATAACAGCCTTGTGCCATTATGGCTAAATTTTTATTTACGGCCTAATATTTTCGATACACGGCCAAAAATCTGGAAATTCCATAACTGGGCCCAGGCCCATCCTAATACTTCAAGCACCCTGGGCTAAAAATGTCAAGCAGCCCTTTCCCCTTGTCATATTGCACAGGCTAGCAGGCGCATGGTGCCCTTCAGGCACTGCAGTCCTTTCAGCCCAACGATTAAGCGGGCCTCGCTCAGGGCTGGATTTCGGTATTACAGGGCCCCTAAGCCCACAAGAAAATCTGTCTGCATCTATCCTTGCTTATCTAGTCGTTGTCCATTTTATTCACTTTTACGAGCCGCGGGAGTGCAAAAGATGGCCGCCGCCTCGAACGAGGTAATTAGTTTGAGCTTAATGTATAGCGATGGGCGATGGGATGCTGCTCTAGTGCTGTGATATTCGAGACTGGGGTCGTGTGCAGAAATATCGACCAGTCTGATTGTGATCCATCGTCGACCACCCTCCGCCGACAACATCCGCATTGCCGCAATCGTCTCTGATTTGCTGGTGGGCGCGGGCAGGCCCGGCCAATCGGGCGCGAGCAGCTATAAAGTCGGCAGTGAATAATAACCTCGTGTGCGAAACGTGAAAAATGGCCACCGGGATCACGTCCCGAGCGAAGGCTGCATGTGATGCTCATGCGCTCTTATTTACAATTAGCTTCTGCCAGTGGGGGCGAGGGAAATGATAAAATGGGCGCGAATGCGGTGCAAATGGATTTTTGCTTGTTGTTGTGTTTTGTTTTTGGTTTGTGTGGGTTTTGGTGGTTTTTTTGAGTTTTTGGTTTTGTTTTTGGTAGGGTGGAATTGATTGGGCTGTTGTGTTGTATTGGGTAATTAGATTTGAGGGTAATGAATTGAGTTAGTTCGAGGAAATTATTGTCAAAATGTCGGTTTTGTGTTGGAAATATGTGAAAGTGTTTTTTTTTTTTATGTAAATCTGAGGGAACATCGATTTTATATCGAAAATATGAGGGAATATCGGTTTGTGTATTGAAAATATGATGAAATTTGGTTTTTTAGTAGAAAAATATGAATATATCGATTTTTCTACTGAAAATATGATGAAATTTGGTTTTTATGTAGAAAAGTATGTGAAAATATCGATTTTTCGACCGAAAATACGTGTATATATTGATTTTTCTACCGAAAATATGTGAAGATATCGATTTTTCTACCGAAAATATGTGAAGATATCGATTTTTCTACCAAAAATATGTGTAAATATCGATTTTTCTACCAAAATTATGTGAAGATAATGATTTTTCTACCGAAAATATGGGAAAATATCGAGTTTTATACCCAAAATGTGTAAATATCGATTTTATTTTACCGAAAATATGTGTAAATATCGATTTTTCTACCAAAAATATGGAAAGATAACGATTTTTCTCCCAAAAATATGTGTAAATATCGACTTTCCTACCGAAAATACGGGAAAACATCGGTTTTTACAGCGAAAATATGAAGAAATATCGTTTTCGACCTAATTGTCTAAACTGAAAATTCTATTTTTCTAAAAACGGATTATACAATTCCTGCAGATTATTCTTGTGATTCTAACACAGCGACCATCCGTACGGCGCACGCGCAGACTCTAATGCTCTTTCGCAGCCACGTCTTGTTTCGGTGTCCAAAATCTGAGCCAACCGACGACACACAGAACAAAGGTTTTCACACATTAAGAGGGGGAGAAAATTTGTTTAGCTCTACAGTGATTAAATTATACGAGCTCCCGTTGCAAAATGACGTTAAGCAGCGACTGGATGACATCATGCCATGCGCCACACTTAGCACTCACCCTTTAACTTGATAATAACGCTCCTTCGCTTAACTCGGGACGTCTGCGTGGCCGCCATTGCTCTTACCCGAAACATCGCGAAAAATCAATAAAACACATCGAATATCGACGATTAAATCACAAAACCGGTCAAATAACCCAAGATTTGTCATTTATTACACGATACATCGATATTCACCTGAAAAATTGATGAAAAATGATGAAAAATGGGAAAATTTCGCACATCTGTCCGGTTTGTGATGCCGAAGATAAATGACTTCATCTTGTCTATCGATTGCTCATCCACAACCTTGATGGTCTCCACTTAGTGTGGGAAAATATGAGTGTTGGCAACAGCCGATACATTTTGACTAAAAAAAAACAAAAAAAAAATACATTTTATATTTTATTTTTGTGCATAACATTAATACGAAACGTTAGGTAATTGAATTAGTTTTCCCTTTGCCCCCATTAGGTGGCGTAGTCGTTAAAAATGGATGCGAGAGGGCACTTTTTGCAATTCCCTCATCACTCATTTCATGGTATTTTATGCTTTTCTTTCTCTTTTTTCTGAGGATATTAAAAATAAAAAAATAAAAAGCCACTTCTGGAATTAAACCTCGAGAGGAAAATAAAGCAATAAAACGAAAAGAAGAAAGGAAATGGTGTTTAAGATCGCATTGTTTTATGAGTCCCATTGTAAAATTAACTGACAATTTTTTGTGATGGAAAAATGCAATAAAATCCAACACTGAAACACAAAACTAGTTTCCACTAAAATCTTTAGTAATACACCTATCCCTCGATTTACACGGTACTTGTTTTACACGATTTCGGTTTTACACGGTTGATAAATTAACGGATATTAAAACACTGGTAAAAATGTATATTCGGCTGCGTATACGCATGTACAGGACATACATATATTTGAAGTCATTTTTGAATCTCATTCCTTTGGTAACACTGGTGGCAACATCAGGGACGGGGATTCCCCGTGTTGTTCCTAATGTAAAATGACTTAAATATGTACTTATATTACCTACATATATTTGTTGTTTTATGAATCAAGTAAAATTTTATGTTTTTCACGATGTCTTACTTTTGTTTTACGTAAATAAATGACTGAATTATGCACATTTTAGTGTTTTTTTTTCGATATACACGGTTTTGAGCGGAACCTATTTTCAGTGTAAATCGAGGGATGGGTGTATTAGAAATCAGTACTAGTCGGCTGGTTTGCAGAACGGTAGCTCAACATTCGCATATCGGCAAATAAAATATAATGTTTGTCATTCAACACCATTTCATAAATAAATACATTTCAACTCTGATTTTGATGTCATTAAAAATGAATTTTAAACCCCAATTTAAAGATTCTTAATCTAACAAAAACGGGGCCCCATTGGACTTCAGTAAGCCCTAAGTCCCGAAAAACCTAGATTCGCCCTTCTCCCGCGACATTGACAACGTTCGGTACCTGGCGGGATCTAGTCACTAATTTCATTTTCCCATTGTGTTGGTAGCATATTGGTCGCGCCAATTGTTTTAACTAGATGTGGAAAGGTGATTTATCTGACCAGGTTTTGTGGGATTTTTTTTAAGCATTCCTGTTGAATAACAACTGTCACCCCTCTTAGTGTTCAAGCTGTGCTGCGGAGACGTTGTGGCGGACGCCAGGGGACGCTGGCTGGGCTTGGCTAGCCCCCACACACTTGTTATCATCATCTGTGATCGAATTGGTTGGAAAATTTCAAATTAATTAAAATTTCCGTCACATTTTCACTCATTATTTCCACCTGTTTAAGAGGAATTGTTTTTCCTTTTCTTTTTTGTTTTCTTTTTTCGTGTTTTCGTGTGGAATGCAGAAGGACAGGTGATTGTGACATATATTAATGAAGGATGGTTGACAAGTACTATAAATTGGGAGGAGGATTTTTATCACTCGGTGTTAAAGTGGGTTGTAAAAGGAAAACAACACTCAGACATTTTTTTTTAGTATTTTTTATTTATTTATTTTGTTGGTTGTTTCGCATTTGAAGAATTCACATAAACTCACTTACAGGGAATGTAAGTTCCTGTTTTAGGCTGCGGGATGATAAATTGAATGTGAAGTGTTTATATACAGAGAAATTCATCTTGATTTATGAAGGCCGGAGGTTTTTGGTTTTAATTTTTAATTTTTAATGGTCTTTCGACCTCGAATTTGACCGAAATCGATCGTCGATTTGTTGAGGCGATGAAGTTTTAAACGCGCCATTTGCAATGACGTGATTTGGTGCGCGGTGGTGTGCGCATTGGTTTAATAATGGCTGTGTTTTTTTTTTTTAATGTTTTGCAGGTTCTCAAATACTGCGATCATGTGCATGGCAAGTGGCATTTCTCGGAGGTGCGTGCCATTTTCAGCCGCCGTTATCTCCTACAAAATGTGGCCATTGAGATTTTCCTGGCGACTCGAAGTGAGCAAACATTTTTTTAAAATATTTTTCTTTCCATAAAAATTTAAAAAAAATTTAAAAATTCGAAAAATTGAAATCGAAACGAAAGAATTTTTAAATTTTTACATCTTTAAATAAACAAAAAGGAATGAAAAATAAAAATTCTTCCAATTATGTGACTAAAAAACCAAGAAAAGGTCATTCAATGATATTTGTGATTTTTATACTTAGGTGAGAGTCGATTATATCTCGTGTCGCAACAAGAAAGTAAGAAAATCGCATATAAGTCCCTGCACTGGTTTGATTTGTTGTAACACGAGGCATGTTTTTACCACAAAAAAATTCCAAAAAACAACCAACATTCGGCACAATTTCATCGAAATTAAATGGCAAACCGTCCAAAGTGTGAACTAATTTGTCTCGTTGACTTTTGTCGTCTCTTAACTCACCCACTTGACCTTTAAATAAAGTTTGCACAATTGACTAATTTATATTTAGACTCATTCCAACTGAAAGCAATGATTTATTTATCTTGTGTTTTTATTTACTTTTCCAGCCTCCATAATGTTTGCCTTTCAAGATCAAGCAACTGTGAAGAAAGTGATTAAAGTTTTACCCAGAGTCGGCGTTGGCATCAAATACGGGGTCCCTCAAACGAGGTAATTATCTCATTTCTCAGTTTGATTATATTTCATGCATAGTTAGCAGACGGGAAGATTAAAGCGAATGAATGGCGATGAGTGTTTGCTATGAATTTTAAATTCTCGCTGTTTAAAGTGTCACGGGAATGGGTTTGTATAGTGTACACATTGTATATGCTGTAATTAACTTGCTTTGGATTTCAGTTTTGTATTTTTTTTTTTTTTTTAAGGGGAAAAATTAGAATAAATAGGAATGGTTGATGTTTTAGTGAAGATCGTAAAGTCATGCCACCTGCTGGGATGAAAGGGGCAGAGAACTAATAAATATTTTGCTGCTTGTGGATATTGCAAACAAAAAAATACTTTGACGTGGAAAGAATTGTTGCTATTCACTGTGGTCATAATTTCAACGACTACACTTAACCCTCGTTATACGGCCGCTCTTTATACGGCATTTCGCTATAACGGCCTTAGAAAAGTATGGCACTTTTCGATTCACGGCCCACAATGTTTCGTAGGTACGGCCAAAAATCGGGAACTTCCATAACGAATCGGGGAATTGCCCCTGATTCGTTATACAGCATTTTGCTTTACAGCCAACTTTTCCGGAACCTATCTAGGCCGTAAAGCAAGGGTTGAGTATATTTACTTACCGATTACCAATATTGGTGTTTATTATTATTATTTTTATTTTTCTATTGATTTTGAAAATAATTTTTTTCTCAATTTTCTTTTTCCAATAATGGTGGCTTGTCGGTGCATATGTGGTGAGTAATGGGTGGTCATTTAGACGTAGGAGATGGTTTAAAATTGCAATAACTTGTTTATGGTGGGTGTGTGGGATCTCCCATGGTGCAAGTAGAGTGGCGCACATTTTTTCCTTCCTTCCGCTTGCTTATATCAAAATTGGCTGGCAAAAGTTCCTCGTTGTCTCAGAGGGGCGGTAATTGCCATCAAATGCTGTTCGACTTCCTCCAATTAGTGAATTGTGAACATTAATTATCGGGGTGTTTGATTAACTGTTAGAATAAAACGATAAAACGATTTCTTTCATTTTTTTTATAATCGTTTTAGGCGCGCTTCAATGATGTCATCGAGGCAGCTTTTTCGCTCATCCAACATGACTCAAAAATGGCAGCGAAGAGAAATTTCAAATTTCGAGTATTTAATGTTTTTGAATACAATTGCAGGTAAGAAATCAATCGTGCCTTCAAAACTTTGAGTTTTCAATGTTTTTATAAACGGAACACATGTTTTTGAAACTCAAGAAACAACTGCGAAGAAAACTTTTTTCTTTATTTTGTAAAAATATTGAATCTCATCAAATTATTGATGCTATTTTATTTATTTGTATGTTTTGCAGTTGTTTTTATTATACAAATGCTAATGAGGGCATTAAATATCATTTGACATTAATTTTTTGAGGCGTCCGGATAAATTTGAAACATGCCTTAATTCTCGACGAGTAACAATAATTCTAGAGTTAGAACATGAGATTTATTCATTCGTCCCTTATTTATATTCAAGTTCAGTTGAACTGGCAGTAGAGGGGTTGGCTAAGAGGTCTACTCTCTTGTGGTTGCAGTGTAGGGTTGGGTTTCATCGCCGTTTTCTTTCCCACTCGAAACCCACTTGTAGTGACCATGGAGTGGCCACCAAGTGTTGACAGGTGAAAGCCATTTGACAAAGCAGGCCCCCTGCTTGCTCATGGACCTCAAAGTGCTCTCTTTTTCAAGCCAAAATTGACCCGCTTTCATTCAACACTGCAAAGTAGTTTTGCTTGCAACGAGTTGCACAACTTTTCCCTTATTTATCACCATTTTAATGCAGCTCTGAATACTGAGAAGGGGAAAGAAATGAATGTTATCAAATTACAACACAGGAAATGATTGAGTTGATGAGAAAAAGATGATTTGTTCTGTACAGAAGGCTCAAAGAGAATTGCTGTTGCTTATTAAGTAAAATAATTCATGGACTAATTGGGCTATAATTAAGGCCTGCCACAGGATTGAGTTGGTAATTAAGATATTGTGCTCAACCAAACAAAACTCCTTCAATAAATCTGTTGGTAATGATCAAATTAAAGTTATTTATTTTCGTTTTTTGTTTCTTCTTTTGGGTGGTCTGTTTTCTGGAAGTGGACACTTTGGTTCATCAATATTTCTTTGTCGTTTAGGGAGGACGTACAATGATTTGAATCAGTACCATGTTTTTCCTTGGGTTCTGACCAACTACGAATCGGCAGATTTGGATTTAAGTTTGCCGAGCAATTACAGGGATTTATCCAAGGTTAGTATCGATAGTCCATGCTTTTGCGGTTCGTATTTGTACTGGAAATCGGGATCAAATTTAAAATAACGCGTCAAAGTCGAAAGGATCGCTAAGTCGTGCTTCTGCGGTTCGTATTCGTACTGGAAATCGGGATCAGATTTTACGACCCTGCTACTGTTCGAGGTGGACTAATTCTTTGGAAATTCAATTTTTTTTTCCACCGAGCATGTGCAAGAAATAAATAACAAGTTTACAGCAGCTGTTTGGGCCGACTGCTTTATGCCTGCGATTTAAGATTGTTTACATTTACAAGTTCCTGAATAGTTGTCGATTAATAGCCGCGATGCTATTTTCTGTAATAAAGTTTAATTTGTCCCATTTGTGACGTCATAGTTGTCATTTGTGACGTCATAATGGCGAAAAGATGTTGTTTTCTCACATTTCTCACGAATAATGTGTTTTTTGTTTGGAATTAGCCTATTGGGGCCCTGAATCCAAGTAGAAGAGCATTTTTTGAAGAGCGGTACAATACATGGGAACATGAACAGATTCCACCTTTCCATTATGGAACCCATTACTCAACGGCGGCCTTCACACTCAACTGGATGGTTCGTTTGGTGAGATTTGATTACATTTTTTTTGTAGTGAACTGTTTGTTAATAGATTGGTTTTTTATTTTTGTTTTTGTGTTTGTAAAAGGAGCCTTACACGACTCAGTTTCTGAGTCTTCAGGGAGGGAAGTTTGATCATGCTGATCGCATGTTTTCAGCCGTGAGCCAAGCGTGGAAAAATTGCCAGCGCGATACTTCGGATGTTAAGGAACTGATTCCCGAGTTTTTCTTTTTGCCCGAAATGTTTATCAATGCGAATCATTACGATTTTGGACGACAGGATAATGCGTCTATTGTTGATGATGTCGAACTGCCTCCATGGGCATCTTCACCGGAGGAATTCATCAGAATAAATCGAATGGTGAAAATTAAGAAAAATTGATTTTATTATTGATAATTGAAAATTGATTTTATAATTGAAAATGCCTGGAAAAATTGGAGATTGCTAGAAAAAAATTAAAACATCCTAAAAAATATTGGAAATTTCTAGAAATAAAAGTGGAAAATTTTAGAAATAAAATTGGAAAATTTCTAGAAAAACTTGGAAATTTCTAGAAATAAAATTGGAAATTTCTAGAAATAAAATTGGAAAATTTCTAGAAATAAAATTGGAAATTAATAGAAATAAAATTGGGAAATTTCTAGAAATAAAATTGGGAAATTTCTAGAAATAAAATTGGGAAATTTCTAGAAATAAAATTGGGAAATTTCTAGAAAAAAATAGAAATTTTTAGAAATAAAATTGGAAATTTCTAGAAATAAAATGAAAAATTTTTAGAAAAAATTGAAAATTTCTAGAAAATAATTGGAAATTCCTTAAAAAAAATTGAAAACTCCTAAAAAAAAAAGTTGGAAATTTCTAGAAATAAAATTGGAAATTTCTAGAAAAAATTGAAATTTTTTAGAAAAAAATTAAAATTTCAACGAAAAATTAAACCTTGAAATTTATTTCAGGAAAAATTTAAAATTAAAATGATAATATTTGAGAATAATAAAAAAAAAAAAATCAAAAACTACTGAAAATGAAAACCCAAAAAATAATTTCCAAAATCACCAAAACCGATTTGCTAATCTCTATTCACAATTCCAGGCGTTGGAATCCGAATTCGTCTCCTGTCAACTCCACCAATGGATCGACCTAATCTTCGGCTACAAACAAAAAGGTGAAACATCTTTCCATATCCCCACATCCACTTTCCATCCACGATTCACTTTCCTCAGTAACTCGATCACCCCGTGTAAATTGGCCGGCTCATTTGGCCAATTTGGTTGTCGTCAACCACCCACAAAAATAATCGCCTCAACGATTTATTTGCAGCCGAATCTGACTCGAGTCTTTAGTTTATTGCCACGCGGTCCTAGGTCCTTCCTCTTCCTGTCAATGGAGGATTCCTGTTGCACGCACAGGAAACGTCCAAACCTCCTCTAATTATTTCTTTTCCATAAATTAGAAAACAAAAATCACATTTCCATCTTTTTTCCTTCCTAATTTGACACTAACGAAACGGGTGAGTTGAGAAAAATTAGTTTGCTCCCTTTGCCCGTTCCCGGGCCCGTTTTCCATCCCTTCTTTGCTTTCACACGTGTTTCAACACATCCCACGTGATTCGAGCGGCAGCGGCTCGAAATTATCTTTTTTACTTGCGAGTGTAAAAGTGGTTCGTAATTGATTGCAATATCTTTGCACGCTCCCTCGCTTTTTTAATCTGCCAAAATCTCTGTAATTTGCCGCCTTTTTCCCCAACTCCAGACTCGGGGACCCAGGGGTCAGGTCGTTTAGAAATGAAGATACGCTTGTCGCCATTTTCCCACTGCTACTAAAAGGTTTGCAGCAGAGGTTGCCAATCTTTTTAAGATGGTGTAGCTGTTAGAGTATAATGTGGTGACGTACCAGTAGGTCGAACACCAAGAATCTCTGCAAATTCCAGTCAAAAATCACAAAAATCACCAAAAATTCAGAAAAATTAAACGTTTTTTCCAAAAATATCGAAATTTATAGAAATAAAACCAAAACTCCATTCAAAAAATGAAAAATTTCCTCCGAAAAATTAAAAACTTTAGTGAAATATCAAAATTCCGTTCAAAAATCACAAAACCAAACACCAAAAATCCAAAAAATAGTTAAAATATTTTCAAAAAAAATCAAATCCTTCCGCAAAATATCAAAAATCCCATTCAAAATCCACTTATTGAGTCCCGGAACCCCTGCTTTACAGAGAATAAAAAAAATTAATAAAATCAAATAAAAGAAATTGACATTTAATTTTTATTTTTATCTATTCTTATTTAATTGGAAAATGAGTCAATTAAAAAAAATAACAACTTGTTCTGTCTAATTGTTGCAATTTTTATAATTGAGGAAATCAATAAATAACGTAAGAAATCGACTAATTTATGGATGAAATATTCGATTTTATTTTGATTTTGGGGCTTTACTCAGGTAAATTGATGTTCGACGGGTGATGCACTTGATGATCTCTCGGTTAAATGCGATGGGACGTGCGTTTCGCTGGAAATAGTTGTCGGGAGATCAGTTGCAGGCGCGCAACATCCTTTGGGAATGGATTCCCAATTAATACCACATGCAGTGTCTGGCGTTCGCTTGTCTCGGCTAGACACCGTGGCGACGACACAGCCCACCCACCCGTAAAACGCAAAATCTCGACCTCACGCTAAACAAACCAATTTTTAAAAAATAAAATTAATTTCTTTTATTTAAATGAAATGATTTATTTCCTAGGTCCGGAAGCGATCCGCGCGACGAACGTGTTTTATTATCTGACGTACGAAGGCAGCGTGGATTTGGAGAACATGACGGATTTACTGATGAAAGAGGTTGTTTTGTTGTAAAGAGGTGATGGTGATGTTGTGCGTTTAGCTAATAGAGGTATTTGCTGTTTCCAGGCCATTGAAAACCAAATCCGGAACTTTGGCCAGACGCCATCGCAGCTGCTGATGGAACCTCATCCTCCGAGAAGTTCAGCCATGCATTTGGTAATTAGGAAAACAATTAGCATTCTGAAAACTGAGTGGGGCTGTTTCATTCAAATCGCTTCGACTTGCGTCCATTTCCAATCAAAATTCGCGAGTTTTGCTTTTTGACGGCCACGGATCGACAAAAATCGGACAAAATAAAGAGAGCAAAACCCACACAATTAAAAATTACATTTTGAAATAATAAACCAACAATTATGAGCCATTTTTAAAAAAATAATGAGAAACGAAGGCCGTATGTGTATGGTGCGTTTGGCGTCACACGAACTGCATTTTGGTCACCTTACCAAAAAATTGTTAATAATGCACCAAATGCCGGAACCAGAACTGCCAACGTATTTAAGCCTAAGTGTGAACCACTACTCTTTGGTGCGAGCATTTTAACTCCATCTTTGTGGAGCACTGGGACATTTGGTCGCGTGCAATTCGGCTCAATGCCTCCAGATGTCGCATCAGCACGAAACCAAATTTCAAATCTCAAATCACAAAACACAATCGTCAGATTAGGTGAGTCAGCGAATCAAAACTCTCGAATCGACTGGATTGGCATGAGCTTAGCGCGTAGAACGTTACAAACTAACAAATTGGAATCTTTCAGGACTTAGATGATGAGGATGAGGATGAGAATGAGGGTTTGTATGAATATATAGAGGAAAATATTGATCATCATTATTATGATGAATCTGTGCTCGACAAACCACCCAGTTTTCTATACGAGGTGAGTGCAAGAGCAAGAGCAAGAGCGCACAGACTTAGAAAGTCGATCTGAAATGTGTCATTTGCACGTTGATTTCTTGATTTGTTTGTTGTTGCTTGTCGTGCGCACGCCGCAACTGCAACTGCAATTGCAATGCCTCTCTATCTCTCTTTTTCTCGTCTCATCTTCACGCCACCAACTTCCCATTGCCGCTTTGTTTTTAACACGATCAATTTACGATAGGGTGTGTAACTAGCGATCAATCCGCAGCTCTAAATAGCTTCCAAAGTGTCACGTTGGTGGAGAAACAGTGCAGACTTTTAATGCAGGAAACGCCACAGACTCACCCTCTGTGCAAAAACATCTGGCAACTGTCCGCAGACTGGTGCCACCATTCAAATAACACACAAAAACGCTTCGTTTTGCGACTTTTAATGAGTTTAACGTCAGTTTTATTTGTTTTTGTGCTTTTTTTTTTAGACTCCGATGATGTTTGCGACGATCCCCGAAGACGTGTGCATGATTATGAAATTCTTATCCAACTCGCCCATTTGTCACATATCGACCAACACGTATCAGCAACTTCCCCAGCCGTCCGTTGTTACCATCACGTGCAATCAGAATTTCGCTATAAATAGGTGGAATCCCAATTTTACAGGTATACGGTCGCGACGACGAGGGGAATGTGAATTATGTGCGCGCGAGGAATGTTGCGCGACATTTTTCCACGTTGTTGGATTCGTGAATTAAGTTGTAATAAATTTTGTGATTGTTTGTGACAGGAAGTTTACCCTCGCCGAGTTTTGCTGAAAATAGTCAAACTCCTCAACCGCAACTCCCGCTGGCAATGGATCCCGTTTTGAGTCGGTTTTGTTTGTGTTTTTTTTTTTTTTGGTTTTTTTTTTTATTGATTGTTTTTTGGGTTTTGTTTTAGGTATGAATTCTGGTCAGCAGAGACGGCATTTGGGCGACAACTTCAGTCAGAAAGTGAAAATGCGCTCAAATTGTTTCGTTACTACTGTTGATTCTAAATTTATAATCGCGTGTGGGTTCTGGGACAACAGTTTTCGAATTTTCTCAACAGAAAATGGTAGTTATTCTCTTGTAATTACTTGGTTTTAGATATTTTAGACATTTATTTTTTGATTTTTGTCAATTTTTTAAAGTTTTTCTTTGATTTTTGTCAATTTTTTTTAGTTTTTCTTTGATTTTTGTCAATTTTTTTTAGTTTTTCTTTGATTTTTCAATTTTTTTCAGTTTTTCTTTCATTTTTGTCAATTTTTTAAATTAATGTTTGAATTTTTACACTTTCCAGCGAAAATTGTGCAAATAGTGTTTGGTCACTACGGAGTTGTAACTTGCTTAGCCAGATCCGAATGCAACATCACATCGGATTGTTACATAGCGTCCGGTTCCGAAGATTGCACCGTATTATTATGGCACTGGAACGCCAAAACACAAACGATAACTGGAGAAGGCGACATCCCAGCACCACGAGCGACATTGACTGGACACGAGGGTGAAGTGACTTGCGCCGTCGTCACGGCTGAGCTCGGTCTCGTGATTAGTGGATCCAGGAGTAAAAATAAAAAAAAATAAAAAATCAACTCGAATCAAATGAAACATTTTCACACATTTCGGTTTAGATGGACCAGTGTTGCTGCACACGACCAGTGGTGACTTACTCCGCACGTTGGAAACCGTCGACAATTTTGGATCGCCGGAAGTTTGTGCCATGTCGCGCGAAGGACTCATCTTAGTCAACTACGACCGCGGAAACATGAGCTCCTTTACGCTAAACGGAAAAAGACTTCGATGCGAATCGCATAATGATAATATTCAGGTTTGCAAAAAAGGTTTGGTGACGTTCAGTGCTCCTTTTGTAAAAAAAAAAGGTTGGGGGGTACTCTAACAAAAAAATTTATTTTTTTTGCAATTTTATGTACTATATTATACTATATTATGATCCTTCGAAGAGAGGTGGGGGGGACTCCGTCCCCCTGCGTTCCATGACAAAAAGAGCACTGGTGACGTTTAACCGGGCGTCAGTCCAACCGGTTAAATGTCCTAATAGCGCAAAAAATATTTGCCAACATTTCGACACAAAATGACTGATTTTTGTTGCTTGCAGTGCATGAGTTTGAGCCGAGACGGCGAATACATGATGACTGGCGGTGACAAAGGGATAGTGGACGTTTGGAGGACTTTTAATCTGGCCTTGCTCTACGCTTTTCCTGCCTGCGACAGTAGCATTCGTTCTTTAGCACTGTCGCACGATCAAAAGTAATTTTTGTTTGTTTAAATTAATTTGTTCGATTTTAATTTTGATTTCTCTAGGTTTTTATTGGCTGGGTTATCGACGGGTTCCATAGTCGTTTTTTATATCGATTTTAATCGATGGCATCACGAGTTCCAACAGCGATACTGAAAAGTATGAGGGAATTACAAATTCACTGTGATTTACTGCAATTAATTCAAGATTGATTGTATTAATTATGACTTAAATATTTTGTTAACATTTTTAATTGCTGGTTAAGCGATAATTACTACAATTTAGTTGTCTTGATGTTTGAACTTGTGCTTTGAATTCAGTTTAGGCAGCTGTTTTGAAGAGAAATCGGATATAATTGTATTATTCAGGATTAAT
This sequence comes from Strigamia transsilvanica, assembly GCA_034701245.1. Taxonomy (NCBI): domain Eukaryota; kingdom Metazoa; phylum Arthropoda; class Chilopoda; order Geophilomorpha; family Linotaeniidae; genus Strigamia; species Strigamia transsilvanica. Next base: position 5,435 of record JAQIXU010000396.1, on the reverse strand, counting down.
TGGGAGAAAACGACACTTGTTGGTGTGTTTTGATTTTAGCTCGGGGAGAGAATATTTTTCACGAAGAAATAGGTGTACATTTAAGTAAGTTGCACATTTCTAGTCAATATTTAGCGTCTTGTAAATTACAATCACAAAACAAAAAAGAAAATCGATTAATTGCAATCCTGGCTCAAACTGTTGTGAACAGTCACTGTTTGTCTGAATTTGTTTTGTACAATTGGCTTAGAAATCGTATTGTTTCTAGTCAGAACATTGAGATGTAGTTTAAAATTAGCTAAAACTAATTAAGCAGTTAAATTTAGTTTGGATTTTTTGTATTTTTTGTTTGTTTTTTTAATAATAATAATAATACTAATAATTGATTGATTAACATTCCATATTTGTGTACCGAGGGATACTTAATTTATGTACATAATACATGTATGTATAATTGATATTGGTTTTATGTATAAAGTGGTGGTTAATGCTATTTTGCCGTCCTGGACACGATTCGAGCGAGTTTCGGTGATGATTTCGAGTTTCGAGGAAACTGCTGCAAATATTCTTTTCTTTTGGAATTGTCGAGGCCAAAAGTACTTTATAAAATGCCATTGTATCAAAAAAGATGAGAATAAAAAGCATTATGGAAATATTTCCCTCCGTTTATTTATTCGCGATTGAAAATATGTCATTCAAGAAGCCATTACGGTACCTTTCAAAATGTACATGTCGCTTGAGACCACAAAAAAAAACAACAACTTTGTGCGTGCTGCCACCTAGTGATGAAAAGAGGAAACGATTAATTTATCAGTGACATTTCAAATAACAAAACCTCTAAGTGACACAATTCAATTCAATTCACTCAAATAAAATTTCATAATTCATTATTGTATTTATCGAATGTATACATTGACAAACAACGATGAATAGTAGACAAGAAATGATCAAAAACTATGAAACAAAAATTATGGAACAAAACAACAGAAACGATGAAAACCAAATAAAAAATATGCAGAATTTGGACGAACAATGCTTGGCCGCTGCAATTGCACTGTAGCCGGCCAAGAGGCAGAGGAATCTCCTTAGTCCCTACAATCGCACGTAAATATGTATTTGCAAATAAATATGCAGTTTTATACGTAAATATGCAGTTTTTATACGGAAATATTCAGTTTCGTCTCAAAACGACATTTTAAACATTTAAAAAATGCAATATTTATACAAAAACATTCATTTTTTGTTTTATGCATCTAAAAATGCAGTTTTTAAATGAAATTCGATATTGCACATAAAAATTTGCATTTAACATTTACCATTTTACCTCATAAAAATACAATTTCTCCAGCACCCAAACCAATCCACATCCAACATCGAATACCTAATTGAAGTCCTAAGGTTGCAGCGTTTTGCCTCGATTTTTTCTTTCTTCTCGTTGTTTTTCAATTCGTGTAAGAATACGCTAATATGTTGGCGATATTCATATTATGAACATGATCCATAATGGCTTGGAAAGAGTACTGATGCAAAAGATACGTTGAAAACCGATCGAAAAATAAAGAAAAAACCAAATAAAAACATTGAAAAAAGCCAAACAAAGCGTCCAAACTCATTCACCGTTTGTCGTTGACTTTCAAAACACGATCGAAGACGAATAAGTCGGATGATTCGATTCCCAATTGACACAAACGTTCTTCTTCGTACAGCTTTAAAAACAACAACAAAAACAAATTCGTTTTATTATCACCAATTTAATTGTGAATTACCATCGCTATTTTAGCGCGGCTATTTTTCTACCTTAGTAAACATCGAATTGAATGTTTCCTGGTAAACCGCGAATTTCTTTTTGACACAACGTGTAAATTCGAACTAAAGACGACAACGAAAAACTATATAGAGATTGTGGAATCCACTACAATGCAGACGCCATTTTCCAAGGATCTTCAGTGTACTGTGCAGTCGTTAGTCGGCATTTAATTCGACGTTATGACGAGCGCATTGCGCATGCGTTGCTCTCGAACATTTCTCAGATCCCACCATTTGTCGTGAAAACAATAACCAGCGAAACTTTGGCGAAATTTTGTAGCTGAACTGGGCGTATTGATTGAAAAAGTTAGATTTAATGTCTTATAATTAAGGATTGCTATAGATTCAGCGCAGATGGCGGGATTAACACCGAACCAAATTCCCATCTTACCGGCTTAACTAGTCGACTAGGCCTCATTCGAACACGTGATTCGAAACAAACCTTTTTCACATTTCCTACTAATTTCACCTGGATCCAGTGAGAAATTAAAATCGCCGAAAAATGTTTTCCACACATAAAGGAGGCGGATTGGTCGAGGGCGATTCGAGGGAACCGGCTGCTAAGACCCGTGGCTCCAGAATTCGTCCGTCGCGAGCGGACTGAGTTTGCCGTCCGATGAGGATGGTTTTCGCCACACCTAGAGTGTAATGATTTTTTTTTTGCATTGTAAACGCGCCTTAATCGATTCTAATGGAGTTTTGTTTTGTTTTATATATATATATATTTTTCCCACCAGGTCCTCGAGCAGCGAGTTGCGAAGTTGTAACAACACCCGCTAAAGACGAAGCAGACCCGGACCCGAACTCTTCTCAACCTTCTCACCCGTGGCCGGGTCGGGCATAACTAAACCCAAATCCCCATATCCATCTCCCACCTCACTAACCCCCAGCACGGCCGCACCGCCCAAACCGAGCTCGATCTCAACTCCGGTTACCTTCGTCGAATATTTTTTCGTTGGGTCCTCTCTTCTTCATCGCCTACTCGTTTTTGTTTGCGACCACATTGGCGTTCCGTAATTGATGGAATTGGTCCAGAATGTTTGTAATTCACTATTTTCTTTCACGCAATATCCTTGTGGTCCAAATGTATCCGTTAATTTGCTTTTTCGTCATAGCTAATTTCTAAGTTGTTCTTTGTCACACCAAGTTGTTAAAAAAATCCCATCATCCACTCGTACCCTCATGCAAGGTGTCGACCCTCATTTCCGGTGACGACCTTTATTTCCGGTGACATCGCCTACTCTCAGTCTTGGTAGTTTCTTGGTTTTCGAACTTTCACCCTATCCTTCCGCAATTGTGCGGCGCCTCCTTGATGAATTTGAGTCGCAGCATCTGTGTGTACGATGAAAGGCTTATTCAAGTCTGGCATCGCCATTGTCCTAGCCGATATTAACAAGTCCTTAACTTTTTCAAATGCTTGTTGATGTACTACTGTCCATATGACCTTTGTATCCTTTCGCAGCAATGGTCATTGGTTCAGACATGGCTGCTAAGTTCTTGAGAAGTAACCCTTAAGTTTGTAGCTGTTGAAAAATCCTTGATTGCATTGGCCTTCCGCGGGTCAACACTAACCCCATTAGTTCCTAATCGGTATCCCAGGAAATTCAGCTCTTTTCGGCAAAACTTTGACTTCTCGGGATTCATTTGCAGATTTGCTTTTTCCAACTTATTAAGAACACATGGTCCATGTGTTATTCGAAAGTCTTCGATATTATAACAATATCATTAAAATAAGCCTATGCATACTTGCGGTATGCTCCGTCTGGAACCTTCTTGATGAGTCACTGAAATGTGGTTGGGGCGTTGACCAATCCAAATGGCATCACATTAAACAGGAGTTTGTCAATGGGTCTCCAAAATGCTGTTTTTTGGCGGTCTTCTGGTTTTAATTCTATCTGACAGTGATGAGTGGTTAGGTCGATGGTTGTGACCCATTTGAAATCTCTTAACTCACGCAGTATCTCGGATTATTTTTAGTGTAGAACACATGAGCTCCCTCCAGTACTCCCCCGAGTCTGGGTCTGTTGTTTGACTCCTGCATGGGCTCTTCTGCTTCCTGTTCCGCCAAGTCTCCCACTATTCTAGCCATAGTTTGGACTGGATTCTTTGGTGTTGTGAAAAGACTCACGGCCTCTTTTGGCTTACTCTTGTCCCAAAAAGAACTGTTAGCTGGTAGTAAATTCTTTGGCTGCATATAACGGGATCCTTCTTTCTTAACTTCGGTTTGGCCTTTGAGATTTTCTTGTCTCGCCTCCCTTTCGTCCTTTGGTATAGGTATTGTACCTTTTGTCGATGCGAATTTGGTTTATATGCATAAATTTGGCCAATTTGGTAAAAGACCCTGGATTAGGTACCTCGACTGACATCAGAATTCTTCTGCTGCGGTCGCTTAACCCCTTCCTAAAGTTGTGGTCCATGGTTACATCCCCCATTTCTTAGGGTATCTTTTCTAGAAATACTTCAGTCTTAAATAAATAAGTGCGAAGGTCTTTGCCTAGTAGCTGTTTTGCCATATTCTGTCAGAAATGCTTTCACAAATATGTCCCAATCATTGAAATGCTTAGCGAAGAACCAATCCGCGGCTCCATCCACTGGCGCTTTTGGCACGATTTTCTCTAATGCTGACTGCGGGTCTGCTCCATTAACTCGTGCCATTCTCAAAATCTCTTCTAAAAATCTGGTTCCTACTTGCCACCCCCCTTTGAACAGGTCTGGTTTCACCCGATCCCATTTGATTTGAGCGGCAGGAACAAAAGCATGAATCCAGTTTGCTGATCCACATTTTTCAATTTTCTTTTGCAAAGCTGAATCAGTCTCACTAGTCTTCTCAGCTAATTTAGAGAGCATTTCCTCCACTTGCTTTTTAATAAAGTCACTCCACCAGTCTGCATTGGTGGCCAGGGTGGGTCCAGTTTGTGGTGAACTTCTAGCATCTTCATGCTGAGGTTCTTCTCTTCTTCCAGAAGTTGATCCCGCTCGTCTTTGTGCGTTTTCTTCCGCATTATTCGACCCCGTGAAAGTAAAATGGAATCCTTGTTCGGAATTTCTTCTTCCTTCCCAATGAGGTTCTTCACGCGGGTCCTGTCTTTCTTGATGGGGTTCTCTTTGAGTTGAATCCTCTGTCTGTGCGAATAAATTTGGTCAAGCAGTCCGTTCTGTCATAGTGAAGAGATGGCTGTTCGTCTTGTTGTGGTAACGACTTTTGTATCGACTGCGATTGCTTTATTTGAGATGGCGAAACTGGGTACATCTGGTGAGATCTTCGATCTGGTCCCATCTTCCATCTGGTCCCATCTTACGTAGCAGATTCGTCCATCTTGGCAATTGCCGTTGTTTATAATTTTTAAATTAGTTACTTTAAAAACTTTAAAAATTCATGAACAAGCCAAATGCAGCCAGCTCATGGCCCATGGCTCTGGCGATGCCACGGGGGATGCCATTGTGGGTTGGCATTGGTAATGGCGCTGGTGGTGGCTTCCAGCCACGCCCCTCCAACTGTTGTTGTTGCTGGTAAATTTCGATCACTTAAAAAAAGAGGGCAAATATGCATGATATCAACTATACATACTAGATATGATATCAACTATACATACTAGATATGATATCAACTATACATACTAGATATGATATCAACTATACATACTAGATAT
>JAQIXU010000395.1:0-36887 GCA_034701245.1 Strigamia transsilvanica | reverse complement strand
GTGCGCACGTGTTTCATCAAATACTCGACGAGCACTTTCTTCTCCGCGCGGCGGTCCTCTTCGGCCGCGACGGCGATATGCAGACCACTGGTCAAGCTCTTCATCAGCCCTCCTTCCCACACTTTCCAGATGTATTTCGGCGTATAGAAAAGTATGGCTTGGAAGAAGAGCACGAAACAAACCCACTGGTAGTAAGTGTAGTAGATTTTCTCCTTCCGGTTGTGGTCAATCGGTCCGACGCCGGCGTGCGGAAATTCCGGGCGGTGGAAGGCCGACGGAAGGGCGAAGGTCGCGTGGATCCAGCAGTAGGTGTTGATGAAGGGGACTGCGTCTTTGTCGCTGAGGAGGCAGTCGATGGGCTGGCCTACGTACTGTCGCGCGGTGATGACGAGACTGAACGCGACGAGTGCGATCGTGGTGAAGACGTAGTGGAGTTTGAAGATCGTGTTGTCGATGGTGATTTCGCGCGTTTTGAGGATGGCGCTCAGGCCGCCGAATATGTCGAGCATTTTCGCGAAGTGCGAGCGAGGTGTGACACTTGTTGATTGTGTCGAAGCGGAGTGATTTTGCCGCTTGGTGGACGTGTGGCGCTGCACACGTGCGATTGGTTTGGGGTTTTGGAAGTTGTTGTTTTTTGGGGTGCATTGATTTAATATTTTGATGTTTTTTGGTTTTATTTTGTTTTATTTTGATTTTTTTTTTTTGAGGTAAAAATTGTTGAAATTTTGGTTGTTTTTCATTGGTTCTCGTTGCTTGGTGTTGTTTTTGCTCCCCTTTTACAGCTGTTGGGGGTGCGGGGGACTTGACTCTCCCCTCATGGACCGGATTTGGGTTGTGAAACTTTTCTTTTATCTTTGTTGTGAATAGGGTCAGTGATTCAATGTCTGTAGATTCGGTTTACTTGGTCAGAAGTGCGCAAGTTTGTGAACATTTAAAAATTGTTAATGATAAAATTGTAGAAAAATAATAAATAAATTAAAAAAAGGCGTTTTTATGGGTTTGATTTTTGGAACCATTTGATGAAATTCCGTGAGTTTAGGTAGGGGCCGTCCATAACTGACGTCATATTATTTTTTGGCTCGCTATTCCCCTCGGTGCAGCCATGTGAGACGTCGTCAATCAATTGACACCGATGAACTCGTGCGTGGAGCGACAAACAACTCAATTCATTCACGGGAAACGAAGTGATTAAAGCACTTGATTCAATGCTATAAGGTATTGGTGTACAGTATGGTTCGCCTATTAATCTATTAAGTTATACTATACACACACTAATTGTGTCTAACATATCATTGCAATTTTAATTTTTGAATGTCAGATACCCAGAATAACTGAAATGTTTTGTGTGTGGATTAATATCTAATCGGGATTCTAATTCTTGCCTGGTTTCATGTAACACTGCAGGTGTTACACTGTTAAATGCATGAGCTATGCGATTTCTCAATGTGATGTGTGCCCACACCGGTACACGGTACTTCGTACCAATCGCAAAAGTACCGCGGTATCGGTACACGGTACCGCGTACCGAGCCAAAGTACCGCGGTACCGGTACTATACCGGTACCAAAAATCGCGGTGCATCTCACGGTACACGAGAAACCGCGAGATATTCTGCAAATTTACACGAGAAAACGCGGGATTGTAAAAAAAAATATTTTTGCACCAATAAACAACATCTTAAAATTTCTTTTAGCTCTTTGGTGACTTTTTGTGACGTCTTGGTCAGAAAACCAGAAAAGAGTTCGAAATGTGACATTTTGGTCTCGTTTTGGGCGCTTTGGTGACGTTGCAGTCACGTTTTGGGCTCTTTTCGTCACTCAAAACCTAAAATAAATTTTAAAATGTTGTTTTTGATGAAAGTATTTCTGCGGTACGGGTACAGTACCGGTAAATTGCTGTGTACCAGCACAACACTGTTGAGGCGACACCGGACTTAGGTAAATAAATAAATAAATAAATACTTGCACTACAGTAGTTGTTTTATAATTAAATGTTTGGTCGATTTTGCTCAAGATTTGTTAATTTTTGCTGGATTTTGCTCGAGTTTTGATAATATTGGATAAAATTTTGTTGATTTTGACTGTTTTTTATGGGATTTTGTTTAATTTGTGTTCGGATTTGTTTAAATTTTCATGTTTTTTTATGCAACTATGATCGTTTTTTTTCCTATGTTTTTTCATATCTTTATATGTTTTTGGTAAATTCATAACACTTTTGGGTTGATTATGTTAGAGTTTTGCTAAACAAACAATCAATCAGGTCAGATTAGGTTAAGTTAGGTCAGGTACAAAAAACGTGAGTAAACGCAGAATTGCGTGGAACGTCAAGCCGACGTATCGACTACGTTTACCGTACGTGCCACTACGTTTACCGTACGTGTCAAAACCAAGGCATACATAAGTAACGAGCTGCAACCAACAACTCATAATCTGTTTCACAGAGCTAGCAGAACGGTCGATTACGTCTGTCATTAATCTCTAAATCACTTAAAAAAACACGTACAAACGTGTAGGATACTTATATCCCACAGCATTCACTTTTCGTTTTCTCCCAAACTTAAACAGTCATGCCAGCTTCTACAGAAAAAGTTGTGAACAAAATCTCTGAAGAATTCTGGACTGAAGCGTCTGGGAACGGCCCAATAATACGAAATGTTGTGTGCACAGCACAGATGAAATGCAATTTGGATTTGAAAACGGTGACTTTGAACGCACCAAACTGCGAGTACAGCCCGAGAAAATTCCCGGCTGTGGTAATGAGACTTCGAAAACCAAGAACTACCGCACTGATTTTTGCTAACGGTAAACTCGTGTGCCTTGGCGCAAAAACTGTAGAATTAGCACGAGTTGCCGCGAGGAGATACGCGAAAATTGTGAAAAATATAGGATACGACGTAAGATTTTGCAACTTCGCAATCCAAAATGTCGTCGGAAGTGCTGAATTAAAAATGAGAGTTGATCTGGATGAATTATACCGACAGTCACGTGAACCAGCTGATGGCCCATTCGTGGAAATCAGTTATATTAGAGAATTATTTCCTGGATTAGTTTATCGTATGCAGGAACCTCGTGTTGTGGTTTTAATCTTCGACACGGGAAAAATAGTTCTAACAGGTGCTGATGCTACGTCTGAGATCTTCGAGGCATATGACAAAATCTTGCCAATTATAACTCGCTATGTGAGACCACCATCCAATGGCGTCGAACAAAACAAATAGATATGCTTATTCCGCAACACAACTTTCGGTAATTGTATATTCGCCAAATTGTCTCGGCATGTTTACCAAATGACTTTCTACTTGTGGCCAATGTCACACCACCGTCCCAAAAATGGGAGACTACAATTTTAATGCAATGTACAAACAAACTTAAATTTGACTTTTATGAATTATGATTTAATATTATTAACTATTGTTTTTAATTAAAAGCTGTAATTTTGTTGCAGTTTTTAATTTTGCATACTGCTATCAATTTTTGTGTCAAGATTTTGACCTCAACTAAAAAACTGGAGTGACATAAACATTTTTATTTCAAGGATTGTTCCCTTTTGCTTTTGTCAATGCATTTATACTTTTGGATCTAACTGCACAAAGCTGTGGCATGTTGTGTTAATTATTACTTGTAAGGTCACTTACTGATGCTTTTAGTGAGGATCAAAGGACTTTACTCTATTATTATTTTGTTATGTATCGTTAAAAATGGACTAGGAGTTTAGAAACTGTGGAAATCTTCCTCTGAATGTTCCCACAATGTTTGATCGATTTCGGTCGATTTTGGATGAATTTTTGTTGATTTTGACTGTTTTTTATGGGATCGACCGAAATCGATCCAATATTATCAAAACTCGAGAAAAATCCATCAAAAATTAACAAAACTCGAGCAAAATCCGTGAAAACCTAACAAAACTTGAGCAAAATAGACCCCTCACACTCTCACATTTAATTATAAAACAACTAGTGCAAGTATTTATTTATTTATTTATTTATTCACCTAAGCCGGACCTAGATGTCGCCTCAAAAATTTCAGCAAGCAATAAGACAGCTCACAGCACCAGAAGCAAAAGAATAAAACTTTAAACTTTATATTGGAAGAACATTCAGAGGAAGATTTCCAGTTTCTTAAACACCTAATCCATTTTTAACGATACATAACAAAATAATAATAGGGAAAAGTCCTTTGATCCTCACTAAAACCATCAGTAAGTGACCTTACAAGTAATAATTAATACAACATGCCACAGCTTTGGATCAGTAAGATCCCAAACTATAAAAGCATTGACAAAAGCAGAAGGGACAGAAATCCATCCATCACTCAACTCGAATACAGGTAACAAAATGTATACTGCTAATCTAACTTGTAAGTGTACATTAAACTATGTTTTGTTAAATATAGAGGTTTCATAAGAAAAACTATGGCCAAAAGTTCTATTCTTCTGCTTGTGGTGCTGTGTGCTGTCTTAGTACGTACAATTTGCGTATATATTTTGTGTGTATAAGCATAGACATTTTGAAAATTTTCATAAAATTTTGCAATTGTTTCATGAAATTTTGCAATTGTTTCATGAAATTTTGCAATTGTTTCATGAAATTTTGCAATTGTTTCATGAAATTTTGCAATTGTTTCATGAAATTTTGCAATTGTTTCATGAAATTTTTCGAAATTGCAAAGTTCACGCATGTCCTTGTCAGGAGTTGCAATTTTAAACGTTATTTTTCCCAATTTAAATTACTACTGACTGCATCTAGATATTTTTATCTTGTATATCTTGTACAGTATAAGCACCTGTTTGGGACGAAGACGGTCCATTTTTGTAAATTCACGCTATAAGAAACCTGTTTGGGACGAAAATGGTTCATTTTTGTGAATTCACGCTATAAGAAACCTGTTTGGGACGAAAACAGTCCATTTTTGTGAATTCACGCTATAAGAACCTGTTTGGGACGAAAACGTTCCATTTTTGTGAATTCACGCTATAAGAAACCTGTTTGGGACGATAGGATGAGCGGGCCGGCTTGTTATATCTTATTGAAATAAAAATGTTAAGAATCCGGCTCTCGAAAATAGAGAGGATATTAATGAGATTTAAAAAAATATAATTACTACCGTTATAAATGACCGATTGTTTTGGCAGCATCCCACGTGATGGCGCATACGGCGCAATCACGTGTGTAAAGCGCACGTTGACTATACTTGGCATTTGCACAAAATATATAAGTATACGATTTTTAGAACTAACAAACATTCTTTATTTAGTTTTTCATTACTTTTTCATAACAAGAATCAAGATTTTCGAAGAGCGACCAACAAACAAATCCACGATGGCAAACAGCGGAAATGGATGCAGAGTCAAAACAGTACTTGGCAAGGAAAATTTCGATACTTGGAAAATCCACATAGAAGCGGCGCTGGAATTGTCGGAACTATTCGAATACGCAAATGGGCAATCGAAAAGGCCCGCCATAAAGGAAAATGACGCCGAATCTTTGAAAAGCGCCGAAGCATGGGACAAGAAGGATCGCAAAGCGAAAGCCATGTTGGTATTATCGATAAAAGAATCCGAATTGCAAATCACCAAAGGATGCAAGACTGCAGCGGAATTGTGGACGAAACTCCACGATACTTACCAATCAAAAGGACAGAGAAGAACTACCTATATGAAGAGGATTTTCCAACACAGAATGGGAGAGGACGACAACATGCGAGATCACCTAGAAGCATTTCTTGATGCGGTCAGCAAACTGGCCGACATGGGAATAGTGATCCCCGCGGAAATGGTGGCCATCCGCCTCCTCGATAGTCTGCCGAAATCGTACGAAAATTTCAGATGCGCGATTGAATCTCGAGATGATTTCCCACCCCTGGAAACATTAAAGATGAAGATGATCGATGAATTCGATTCACGGCGATACCGACTAGAAAACGAGACCGACGCCACGATGGGCAAAACGAAAACATATCCGAAACGCGATAACTACCGAAATACAAGAAGTGAAAGATCGGAAGAAAAATCGAAATTCAAGTTCAAATGTCACAATTGCGGGAAAACCGGACACAAGAAAGCTGATTGTTGGTCGAAAGCAAAAAGGGAAATGCGTAATTTGGCATTTTAAGTGTTAGAACTGTAACTTTCCGTGGATTGCGTTCCTTCAGAGCGGAAATAGTTTAAAAATTGCTAGAATTGATTTACAATAAACAGATTGAACTTAAATTAGAACTCGATTCTTTTCTCCATCTCACAATTCCCACAACGGTAGAACGACTACTCCCATTGCAGAATTAACAAAATGGTATTTTCAGTCCTGAAATTGTTAAGGCGATGCCTAGGTCGAACTTCGGTAAATAAATAAATAAATAAATAAATACTTGCACTAGTTGTTTTATAATTAAATGTGAGGGTGTTTGATCGATTTTGCTCAAGTTTTTTAGATTTTTGATGGATTTTGCTCGAGTTGTTTTAATATTGGATCGATTTCGGTCGATTTTTGTTGATTTTGACTGTTCTTTTTGTGGGATTTTGTTCTATTTTTGTTCAGTTTTGTTTAAATTTTTATGATTTTTTTTTACAACTTTGATCGTTTTTTTCTTCTGTATGTTTTCCCATATCTGTATATGATTTATAATAATTTTTGATCGAATTTCTGGATAATTTTTTTTTCTCCTTTTTCTCCTATGATGAAGTAAACTCACTTACTTGTTAGAGGATAAGGTAGTAGTTTTTGATAAATTTTTTTGCTGATGGTCGTGTTTTGGCATTAGATATCATAGCACGACATGTGATTTGGCTCGTTTTCACTTTCTATCAACGTTAACATGGAGAATTCAAAAATATAACGTCATTTTCTAACGATAACAGAAAATCACAAGTTATGACTTTTGATACGTTAACTTTCGAATAATCTGAAATATACAGTTATTTTCGAGAGTAAAATTTAGAATATTATGCAGTAAGGCATCCACCGACAAAAAAGTGAGTAAACGCAGAATTGCCAGCAACGTCAAGCCGACGTGACGACTACGTTTACCGTACGTACCAGCTACGTTTACCGTACGTACGTGCCAAAACCAACGCATAGATAAGCAACGAGCTGCAACCTACAACTCATAATCTGACTCACAGAGCTAGCAGGACAGTCGATTACTTCATCTGTAAATCACTTGAAAAACACAATGGTAGACATTTTTGAATTCAATGAAGAGGAGGATTCACAATTTCCAGAAGAATACGGCGTAAATGGCTACCTTCTGGTCAAAATTGGCGACCAGTTTCACGATAGGTACACGGTAATTCGAAAACTCGGTCGGGGAACGTATTCGACCGTCTGGCTGTGCTCGGACGAGAAGGACATCCGTCTAAAAGCGTTGAAAATAGCCCGATGCGGGTTTGCCCCGCTCATCGAGGACGAGATTCGACTGCTCAAATCCGTCGACAATTGCGACATCTGCATGGTGTTCGAGGTTTTGGGGGCGAGTTTGTCGAAATTGATCGAAACATCGGGACCCAGGGGTTTTCCAATACCCATAGTCAAGACCATCATGAGACAGGTGCTCGAAGGTTTAGACTTCTTGCACACCAAGTGCAAAATAATTCATACGGATATCAAACCGGAGAATATTTGCTTGGGCGAAAACGTCACAATTACAACTAAAGTCGATCAAGTGTCGGTTAAGATCGCCGATCTTGGAAGTGCGTGTTGGGTGAATCACCACTTCCAAGATCTCATACAAACGTGTTGCTACCGAAGTCCCGAGGTGTTGATGGGAGTCGGGTATGGCACTAGTGCTGATATTTGGAGCGCTGCTTGTACAGCGTTTGATTTGGCGACCGGATCGTACCTGTTTGGGTCGCATTTAAATGAAAGTCCCGAGGAGGACGAGCAGCATTTGGCGCAAATTGTGCGCTTGTTTGGAGACATTCCGCTCCCGATGGTTTTTAGGGGAAAGTGTAAGGAATTATTCACCCATGAGGGCAAACTTAAAAACTTCCCGAAAATCGAAAGGTGCGGTTTAGTAAAGCTGTTAACTACAAAATTTCGATGGAATGTTGGTGATGCGCAGCAATTTGCTGATTTTTTACTTCCAATGTTGGCCATTAACCCGAACGACCGGTCTTCGGCAATGGAGTCACTCGGCCATCAGTGGCTACAGTTTTAATATAAATAAGAAAGAAACTTTAACTTTATGATTTTTGTAATAAAATTGATAAAATTCTTCTTCAATTTGTTTAGTATTTGATGCTGATGCAATATGGCACCCAGAAACCCGACATTGTCAATTCCTTTTAAGTTCAAGGCCCCAAATTTCTAACAGCTTACAACTGGTAACTTCCAACTGACCATTGGCTACAATTTTAATATAATGTACAAACAAACTTAAATTTGACTTTCATGAATTAAGATTTAATATTAACTATTGTTTTTACTTATTAAAGCCTTAATTTTGTTGCAGTTTTTAATTTTGCATACTCCTATCAAATTTTGTGTCCAGAACTTGATCTCAACTGAAAAACTTGAGTGACATAAACATCACTGCAGTGCAGCCACATGTGTATTTCTTGAGCAAGTTAAGTAGCTTGCAGGTAAAACACGATATAAGAGCCTGTTTGGGACGAAAATGGTCCATTTTTGTGAATTTCACTGTGGAAGCGCCTGTTTGGGACGAAAACGGTTCATTTTCACGAATTTCACTGTGTAATGTTAAGAATTTTTTTTCTCACTAACTATTAATGAGATTTTAAAAAATATAATTACTACCGTTATAAATGATCGCTTATTTTGGCAGCACCCCGCGTGATGGCGCATCCAGCGCAACCACATATGTAAAGCGTATGTACACAGATTACCCTGAACTGGGTATCTGTGTAATCTGTGGTCCAATGGCTAGCGGTGAAGCTGCCATTATCAGAATTGGCTCCGTCTCCATGAACCGATGCCCAAATTGCGCTGGCCGCGCATGACGCTTCTTCTCGTTATATTTCTAGTAATTTCCAGCGTAATAATCTGTTCTATCAATTCTGAATACAAAAAACACAGGTAAAAAAACAGAGAGAGAGAGAAATACGCTACAAATACAAATACAAATACAAATATTGTTGTTTTATTGTTGCAATTCGTAGCGATCGCCGAACAGGTTCTCGTCGTTCTCGTTCCGGATCTGGGTTCAGCTGATGGCAACGTTGGCAGTGCAGCCGCACTCATGTTGTTCGTCTTTCTCGCCGTCTACCAAGTGCAGAAGGCTTTCAGTCTCATGTCTTCGGCCATTAGTGTAAGCTAGGCGAGGGAAAGCGAGGCGGCTTTGTGAACCCTCTCTCTTACTCTCTCTTTCTAGTCGAATTCGAAATAAAATGTCTATATAACAGCATATAGTCTAGTCTCGATCAAATCTAGGTTGCACGTTTTCATTAATCCATCCGTTCCGTTCCGTTCGTTTCGCACTAGTTTTAGAGTCCAAGATGTCCAGCGAGGCTAAGCTAGCCTCACGCCAGGTACATTGTCACTTAAAACTCGCTCTCTCTCTCTCACTCAGCAGGGACAAGGACCGAGACAGAGACAGTCAAAGCAACAACTCGGACGAAATGACGAACGTGAACAACCTGCACGAAGAATCGGCTTTGAATTGTGGCATGCCCGACATCATGACCATCCTGAAAAACATGCCGAGGACTTTTGAGGCGGCCGATGTCTACCTGGACGCTTTCGAGAGGCTGGCTATTCGATTAGAGGTATGTAATGTATGGTTTTGTATGGTTTCGTCTTCGGTAAATACACACGAATGCGTGAGCAGTGGCGCGCTACAAATTGCGAAATGCTCGCGTTTGCGTTCGGTAAACAGTGAGTACTTGGCAAGTTGCAGCACTTGACGACGCCTTCCGGCCTGTACTCCGCTTTATTCGGATTCGGATTCGGGTTCGGATTCGGATTCGGGTTCGGATTCTTCGGATTCGGTTTCGCATCGGCGCTCTTGTCCCGCTCGTTGGCGCCGATCGGCGAGGCCGAGTCGCGAGCAAACAGATGCACGAGTGACGTCACCTCATGCACGCTGACGAGAAGAGAATGACAAAATAAAAAATAAAAAATAAAAAGCGCAACATTTCATTTCATTTTATTCGGCTGAAACTGAAATCGAGTTGAAATTGCACTTACTCACCTGGTGCTAAAGTCGAAATAGTTGCAGTGGTAGAAGAAAATAGGACTAATCAAAGTTAGGAGTAAAAAGAGGGCGACAAATCGTCCGTTCATCATTGGCGGTCATCGGTCGGTGCACTCGCCGCGCAACGCGCAATTTCAATCTGCAGCAAGATTTCAGAGCATATCCTCTTTGTTCCTTTCATCAGAAGCGAAACACATTGAAAGAGATGAGTTTAGGTCGATGCATGTTGGATTCCAAAAATAAAACAATAGGCAGCACTCGTTCGCGGGGAGTGTTGCGTGCGTGGGCGAAATGTTATATACAAGGTTACACACACTTATTACACGGTGCTGCCACCAGCCACCAGCGTGAACATGGAACGCAACGTTCGCCGGGATTGTTGGAGTGTTGGATTGTTGCTAGACTGCGAAAATGGCGTTCGAATCGGATGGAATTCAGTGGTCGTCGTGAAGCTACCATTATCAGAATTGGCTCCGTCTCTATGAAGTGATGGCCAAATTGCGCTGGCCGCGCATGACGCTTCTTCTCGTTATATTTCTAGTAATTTCCAGCCTAATAATCTGTTCTATCAATTCTGAATACAAAAAACACAGGTAAAAAACAGAGAGAGAAATACGCTAGAAATACAAATACAAATACAAATATTGTTGTTTTATTGTTTTATTTTTTATTCGGTTGTTACAGGCGGAAAAGCGAGGGGAATTCGAAAACGCACCGGTTTTTCACTCCGAACGCGGCGCAAACTTCCCGGCCTAGCGCATTCTTACAATTCGTAGCTATCGCCGAACAAGTTCTCGTGGTTCTCGTTCCGGATCTGGGTTCAGCCGGCAACGTCGGCAGCGCAGCCGCACTCATGTTATTCGTCTTTCTCGCCGTGTACCAAGTGCAGAAGGCTTTCAGTCTCATGTCTTCGGCCATTAGCGTAAGCTAGGTGAGGGGAGGCGGCTTTTTGAACCCTCTCTCTTACTCTCTCTTTCTAGTCGAATTCGAAATGTCTAATGTATATAACAGCATAGTCTAGTCTCGATCAAATCTAGGTTGCACGTTTTCATTAATCCATCCGTTCCGTTCCGTTCGTTTCACACTAGTTTAGAGTCCAAGATGTGCAGCGAGGCTAAGCTAGCCTCACGCCAGGTACATTGTCGCTTAAAACTCGCTCTCGCTCTCCTAGTTAATAAAAAAAAAAAGCAAACTTTTCTTGAGGCTATGTTGCTAGTAATATAATAAATAAGTAGTTATTTGTTTGTACTAATTGTAATGGTGATGTCATTGTTGGCAGAGCTGGCAAGTTCTGTTTAATATGAAAAGCCGGCCAGAAACGAATGACTCCAGCCAAGGTTTCGAAATCGGACAGAACCTACTAGTCCTGCTTTTTGCGTCTCGCCTCGCCCAAGTTCGCGTTGAAAACTCAAAACTTGCCTCTTGATTCTTGCAGAAGGGAAGTGCGACCAACTTCGACTTCTCCGAATTCGAATCGTTGGACGGGCGGCTGCCGGAACGCCCGATGCCGGCGCTCACGTACGGCCCGAAAGACGGGAAGATCTTGATTCACCGCCGCACGCCATCTTACGCCAACATTTTCCCCGAGTACAAGGCGCTCTCGATCGTCGAGGAGGAATCCGCGCCCGCGCCCGAAACCGACGGCTTTTTCAACGACCATCTGGAACAACGCACCAGGGACAAGGACCGAGACAAAGAAAAAGAAAGAGACAGAGACAGAGACAGAGACAGTCAAAGCAACAACTCGGACGAATTGACGAACGGGAATGTGAACAACCTGCACGAAGAATCGGCTCTGAATTGTGGCATGCCCGACATCATGACCATCCTGAAAAACATGCCGAGGACTTTTGAGGCGGCCGATGTCTACCTGGACGCTTTCGAGAGGCTGGCTATTCGATTAGAGGTATGTATGGTTTTAAAAATGTTTATTGCGTTCTATTCTATTCTATTCTATTCTATTCGTTTGTAGAAGCAAGAAATGGTGCAGCTACTTCGAGACGCTCAAAAATACTTGGATCACAGAAGAAAACGGTTTCTCTTTCCTTTTATTTCACTCGTTTACAACTTGTTTTTAACTCGTTTCGTTTCCAGCTCGATGGATGAGCAGACTATGGACGAATCGTACAAATATTCCTACGTGATAACTCGGATACCGGAAGAGTGATTTGATTTCTTCGAATTCTTCGATTTCTTTGATTGATTTCTTTACGCATAACTCATTTGTTTTTTCATGAACATGTAAAATGTAAATATGTAACAACAAAAAGATAGACGTCCAGAGGTAGCTTAATGTGATTGTTTCTCTATAATAAATATGCAATAATAAATTTGCGGAGGTGTTGATGGGAGTCGGGTAGGGCACTAGTGCTGACATTTGGAGCGCTGCTTGTACAGCGTTTGATTTGGCGACCGGATCGTACCTGTTTGGGTCGCATTTAAATGAAAGTCTCGAGGAGGACGAGCAGCATTTGGCGCAAATTGTGCGCTTGTTTGGAGACATCCCGCTCTCGATGGTTTACAGAGGGAAAAATTGTAAGGAATTATTCACGCATGAGGGCAAACTTAAAAACTTTCCGAAAATCGAGAGGTCCGGTTTAGTAGAGCTGTTGACCACAAAATTTCGATGGAATCTTGGTGACTCTCAGCTATTTTCTGATTTTTTACTCCCAATGTTGGCCATTAACCCGAACAACCGCTGTTCGGCAATGGAGTCACTCGGCCATCAGTGGCTACAATTTTACTATAAGTAAGATCGAAACTTCAACTTTATGATTTTTGTAATAAAAGTGATAAAATTCTTCTTAAATTAGTTTAGTTTTTGATGCTGATGCAATATGGCACCCAGAAACCTGATATTGCCAACCCCTTTTAAGTTCAAGGCCACAAATTTCTAACAACTGCCCATCATTATTGACCATTGGCTACAATTTGACTTCCATGAATTAAGATTTAATATTAACTATTGTTTTCAATTATTTAAGCAAAAGCTTTAATTTTGTTGCAGTTTTAATTTTGCATACTGCTATCAATTTTTGTGTCAAGATTTTGATCTCAACTAAACATTTTTATTTCAAGGATTGTTCCTACACAATCAATTCAATTCCCAACAAATTCTTTTTCAGCAAAGCGAATGACATTGGACGGCGTGGAGTTCGCCTTGGTCTACACATTTCTGTATGCAACTTGGTTCGCGTGTGGTTTTGCGTGCTGCTCTTCTTTGAAGCCAATCACGTTTCACATCGGATTCATCTACACTACCGACCTCTTTAATATCACAAACACATTTCATTAGGTTTTGATAATATTTGATAATATTGGATCGATTTTGGTCGATCCCATAAAAAACAGTCAAAATCAACAAAAATTCATCCAAAATCGACGGAAATCGATCCATTATTATCAAAACTCGAGCAAAATCAATCAAACATGGTGAGAACATTGAGAGGAAGATTTCCACAGTTTCTTAAACTCCTAATTCATTTTTAACGATACATAACAAAATAATAATAGAGAAAAGTACTTTGATCCTCACTAAAAGCATCAGTAAGTGACCTTACAAGTAATAATTAACACAACATGCCACAGCTTTGGTGCAGTAAGGTCTCAAAGTATAAAAGCATTGACAAAAGCAGAAGGGACAGAAATCCATCCATCACTCAACTCGAATACAGGTAACAAAATGTATACTGGTAATCTAAGTTTACATTAAATTATGTTTTGTTAGATACCGGTATAGAGGTTTCATAAGAAAAACTATGGCCAAAAGTTCTATTCTTTTGCTTGTGGTGCTGTGTGCTCTCTTAGTGCTTGCTGAAATTGATATCGGCAGACCTAGGTCCGACTTAGGTAAATAAACAAATATTTGCACTAGTTGTTTTATAATGAAATGTGTTTGTGATATTAAAGAGATTGGTAGTGTAGATGCAGGGCCGTTCCGACCTATGAGGCAAAGAGGCGGCCGCCTCAGGGCCACTGCAAGAAATTTTAGATTTACAAATATTTATGTTCTTTAAATTTTTTGCCAAATGTGTTTGTTTACAATCATTGTAAATTTAAATTAAAGGTAAAATAAATTTGAAATTTAACAATAACATTTACAATAAATTTAGGAAAAAGATTTAGTCAATAATGTAGATTTCGATGCTGTAAAAGATTTACTAGAGGAGATGAAGCCTGTAAAACTACCAGTTGAAAATCTTAGCAGAGAAGATTCAACACTGATGAGTGCTGACACAATATAAGAATTCATGTTTGAGAAACTCTCTTTAATGAATAGTGAAATTAGCAAGAAGTTGATTGGAATGCAGATGTTATGAATTTATTACGCAGCCTTACGAACTCTACAATCACGCCATCCAGAGCTACAATAAATTTTGCAGGCATGTTGACATCTCAACTTTTGGGTGTTAATGATGTTGAAATTATTGAAACAACTGTGGATAATTCTACAAGTGAAATTTTAACTTTACAAGAAGAACTTAATGTATTGCTTCATAAAAATGAATCACCAGCAGTAGCTCATAGAAAAGACAATTTCAAGTGGTTAAAGGCTGATTTTACTCTCTCAAAAACACAGGCCAACATACAGAAAATCTACAGAAGCTTTCTGATGCAATATTAACAATTAAGCCAACATCTACGAACGTGGAAAGAGTATTTTCAGTTTGTGCTAACTTCTGTACAAAAATAAGATCACGCCTTTCAGATAAGTCATTATCAGCGCTTGTATTTTGAAATATTATTATAAAAAGTAAAATACATATTAAAATTTAAAGCATTCAATAAAACCATGCTTATATAGGGAAAATTTAACTTAAACTTTCGTTAAACATGAAAAAACAGCAAAACAGCTGTTAACAGCTGTTTTTCAAAATTCTAAAACAGCAAACAGCTGTTTTTTAAAAACCACTGTTTTTCTCATCTTGTAGATCATCTGTTTGTTGTGCCAAAGTCTCCAAAATCTTTGTGTTCTTCGATACTCTTTCGACCGTATGTGACAAAATGGAGGCTTGCTCTTCTTGTAAATGGATCACTTTCCCCACTCGTAAGTTTAATCCATCCACCCTCTTATTCAGAGCAACAATATCTGCTGATTCTGCAGTCCCAAACAAAAACTTCAATGCTTTTCCTCCAAAATCAATCAATCCCCTTTTCTGTCTAACTATGGTAACAGACTCCTTAATCTCCACAAGCTGATGTTGCATCCGTGCCAAGGTATCATTTAGCTCGTCTAACTCTGACTGAAACGAACCCACATCTAATTCTACATTAATAGTTTTTTGCAAACTACTCAGGAATTGTCTGGGTCTCCATAACCCTTCGGTAAACTGTTGAAACAATCTATCATAGGGACGTTATAAGTGACGCAGAAAAATTAAGCGCTGAATTTTTCAGCGGTTAATTTTTCTGCTGTTATTCATTTTTCAGTTCGTCATTTTGCGCCACACACAAAGCTGATCAAATAATTCTGCACTTAATCATAAAAACTAAAAAAATTTTTTTTTAAATTTTTATGAATTAACGCGCAAATTTGTTTGTATGAATAAGCGCAAAAATGTTGTTTTTTTTTAAATTAAGGCTGCAAAGTTGCATTTATGAATAAGCGCAAAAAATTTTTTTAAGATTTAACGCGCAAATTTGTATCTATGAATAAGCGCAAAAACATTTTTTTTTTATGAATAAAGGCTTAGAGTTATTTTGTGTTTTCAAGTATGAAATAAATTCGAAAAAACAGAAAAATTGGGAAGAATTGGGTAAATTTCTATAGGAAAACACTCATGGTGCTCTCCACTACCCCGCGGCATGTAGGGCACCTAGGTATGCCTGCTGAACGTGTGTGCTACGTGACGTTTTCCTAACGTTTGTACGACGTTACCGTAACGTCGTACAAACGTTTCTTTTTTTCCGCCTTTATTCATTTTTTGTTAAATCTCTTTTCTGCGGTTATTCATAAGGGTTTTTTTTAATTCCGCGTTAGGTATAACGGTATAAAGTTGATTCAGCGTTAGTTCATTTTGCGGTAAGTTAGAATTGCATAAATTTATTTCTGGGCTAAAATTTTTTCCGCGGTTGGTTATTCTGCGGTACTTATGCATTCCCCTATCATAGTCCTCAAAGCCAATAACTAAAACCACTGTCCAGCGATCTCCTGAGAAATGATAATTGCCCACATGTGCAAACGCAACCCCTTGAGAAAAATGCACGGCTTGGCCCGTTGCAAACGTGGCAGTGCAGACCAATCCCAAACAAATGAACCCATCAAAAAACATCTGGA
This sequence comes from Strigamia transsilvanica, assembly GCA_034701245.1. Classification (NCBI taxonomy): domain Eukaryota; kingdom Metazoa; phylum Arthropoda; class Chilopoda; order Geophilomorpha; family Linotaeniidae; genus Strigamia; species Strigamia transsilvanica. The sequence goes on along the minus strand of JAQIXU010000395.1, from coordinate 20,466 downwards.
ATAAAGGAAGCAAAAGGAATTACTATTGTACAAAATATGTTAATCCCAAATAAGAAAAGAAATTGAATCTTCTAGTAAATCATTTATCCTCAGAGTTTAAATTTAACCTACAGTGACTAGGTTGGTGCTTTAACCAAACTTAAGAGCATTGCTTCACTAATATCTTCATTATCAAAGACTGAATGCATAGGTTGCGACCTTGGCATGATCCATGGTTGGTCAGCCACAGGTCCTCTACTTCTCAAATTATATCTAGGTTCATTATTTATATCAAAATCTGGTTGCTGTTCTGGAACTGGCACTGTTCTAACTGGATTTGCCCTAATTAACTCATCTAGCAATTCTGACTCATCAAACGGGTCTGTTTGTTCCGACCCCCAATCCTGGAAACTGCCTTCCGGGATGCCTCGTGCTCGTTTCAACCTATTTACATGTACAATTTGCTTCTCGGTAGAAAACAAGCTTTTAATTTCGCAATTGACTGGTGAAATTAACTTTACTATTCTATAGGGTCCCTTCCATTTGTAAGTCAATTTCTTAGCCAAACCCCTCCCAACCACTGGATTTTGCAAAAACACACAATCTCCCACTTTGAAATTTGGTTCCTTAGCATTTTTGTCATATTGTCGTTTTCGTGCAGCCGATGCTTCATCCAAGTTTGATCGAGCCAAAGCATGAGCATAATGCAGACGACATATTAATTCTTCCTTGTAGTCATTTTCTATGGCATAATGAGGACGAGTTGGTGCTGGATCAAATTGAAAGGGCAAATGCGGTTGCACTCCATATCTTAGAAAATATGGCGTCTCTTTTGTACTAGAATGTGGTGTAGAATTGTAGCCTGAAACTGCAAATGGCACCCATACATCCCAATCCTTCTGATCCTTCTGCACATAATGCATTAAATGTTGAGCCAAGGTCTTGTTGTAGCGTTCTGTTACCCCATTAGTAGATGGTCGGTATGATGTTGTTGAAAGTTTCTTAATGTGCAAAAGTTCGTATACTCCTTTCATCAGAGCTGACAGGAAGTTTTTCCCTCTGTCCGTAAGTACTGCATGACGCAGAATTATTTCCTTCACAAATGCCCTTGCTACAGTCTCTGCCTGCTGATTAGGTAAAGGAACTGCTTCCGCATATCGTGCAAGATGGTCAGTGAATACCAAAATGTACTTATTTCCTTGCAGACTGGTTGGAAGAGGCCCAACCAGGTCCATTGATGTGCGTTCAAACGGATAAGAAACTGATGAAAACTCTTGCATTGGTGCTGGCTGTCGACCTGCTGGAGTCTTTGCCCGTTGACATTGTTGGCATGAATTTCTATGCTTGTTGGGGACCAGAAATGCATCTTGTAAGTTTTCACATTTGTTAATTTGCGCCTATTCTTCTTCACAATTGTCTTTACAGCTCTCAGATCTCTTATCACATAGTTTAGGCCTTCCTGATCTTGTCTTGACATCAGTAGTTCCAGTTTCTTTGAATTTTTTTAAGTACAGTATACAGGGCCGGATTTAGGTACTGTGGGGCCCCTAAGCAAAAATTTTTTAGGGGCCCCCCCAAAAAAAGTTTAATATTAAAAAATCTAAAAAATTCACTTACTATTATCTCTTTATACATAGTAAATAAAAACACATATGCCACAAAGAAAAAATTACTTCCAAAGTTAACAATAAGTCAACTAATTTTTCCTGGGACATAGTGGGATCTTTTTTCGGGGGCCCCCAATCATCGGGGGCACCTAAGCAGCTGCTTATATTGCTTATACGTAAATCCGGCCCTGCGTTTGGAGAGCAGACGGTCACATCTCCCCCCCCCCCACGAGACAACCAGGTAAGTATATCTGAATTATATTAAGTTGTTTTTTTTTCTTCAGATTTTCGGCCGAGGACCACCCACGACTGATGACAGTCAGATCTGGTGGACCCCACAGCAGACATCCTTAATAAGGGGATTAATAAAGAGGGAGAATGTATACTTTGTACACATTCCAAGATGAATAAATACAAGATATTTAGATAAACTAAACAAGATTTATTTACACTATAAAACATACAAAATTAACTAAAATAATTTAGAACTTTCTTGTGACCATTACGGTCACAACAGGTTTGTAGATACGCGATTGCAACGTATTGTCGGTGGTACACGTACGCGATGCTTCTGGAACATCAATGGCTGCTTCAGTTCTGTACTCTCCACGTGGTCGGGCAGTGGAAATGACAAATTCTGAGGTGTTCTTGGGCATTTACTTTCTTCTTATTACAGCTGCTTCTGCGATAATTGTATTTGGTTTAAATAAAAGAAGTAATTTACCGAATTTGGACAAAAATTCTTTCTCGAAATTATGGCACTTGAAAAACCATGTGCTGACCAGAGGTCAGTAAAAATTGGACTGGTGGTCAGTAGTGGCGTTAGCCCTAATATGGGGCTCCACCTAACGGCGTTTTTTCTTTAAAAGTACTGATTTAATGTACAATAAATTGGACAAGCCATAAGTAACATCATTTATTGGTTGATGTTATACAATTACACAACTTTTTGTGAACCTCATTTTGTTCTATAAATATTAGATTAGTGTCAACTCAATACCAGGCATTTTTGCAACTAAAAACTCATTAAAAAACCAAACTTAATCGAAAAAGAAAATGATTTTTTTGTCAATATCACCAATGCAACAACACACAACAAAAGAAAAAAAATGCAGCGTTTGAAACATGTGGAAACCGGAGTAACACACAAATGACGGATAAAGGAAGGTCAGCCTACAATTTGTGCGTGGACTTTCATTTTAATACTCTCAGCAGATATTGTTTTCACGCTGTTATTGGAGTCTTATTCAGAGAGAATGAATACCCACAGCAGACAGAGAGAACTTCGCATTGTTTATCCGCAGACTCGCGTGAAGCAACTCCGCATCAAACCACGAAAGTTGCACGTAAAAAACCTGCGATACAGTACACGCGTGCACCAAGTATTGTGGATTGCATCGCTGCTGCTGAGCACTACACAATTAAATACGTGTTGCGTTCGCAACATACCAGCAATTGCAGACGCCCATGTTCCGTGACCACATTCCCTATGCTTACAGAACAAACCAAGGATTCACGAAAATTCACCGCCATTAAAATCATTTTCAAGATAAATACGAAGCAAATCGTTACCGAATATTTCTCTTATCCCATGTCCAGCTTGGTAGCTGATGTCGGAGGCAGCATTGGACTTTTTCTCGGATTTTCTCTTCTTTCCTGTTTGGATTATTTGCGCCAAATTCTCAATCGAATGGATCGCCGGATAAAATAACCAATCTTATCTCCCAAAAATGGTTTATCAGTCCCTCTACATGTTAGTTTTTCAGATGTATTTCTCCTCAATTAATATTGTAACAATTCAAGAGCACACTGTTGCGAGCAACATGGAAGGTGTTGGACATGCTATTTTTTTAAATGTTATTTTTTGTTTTATTTTATTTTCATAAATCCAGTGAACAGTCGGGGTCCCCTAAGCAGCTGCTTATTTTGCTTATACGTAAATCCGGCCCTGACAGTATATTAGATAGACTGGCTTGAAAACAATCAGTTTATGTAGAAATTGCAATCTGGTTAAAGCCCTTTTCGTGTAGAGCAATAATTTTAGCCGTTATGTCTTGAATGAGCTGTTTTTTGCGGCCCACGATGTATTTGAAAAAAAAGGGATTTTAGCTATATGCATGCCATACAACACATAACAAATTTGCATTTTTTTTTCAACTATTATGATGATAGAGATTAATAAAAAAAACATTTAGAACTTTATTTAAAAATATCATAAACTTTTTGGACAAGATTTTATTTCTTATAAACTTATTGGACAACATGAACTATGAAAAATAGGGATTGTATGCAAAATGCTTATCCCAGATGCTCGTTTATTTTTATAAAAAAAGCTTAAACTTCACACCATTAAATAAAAAGAGACAAAATAAACATGCCAAATTAAAATTATTTAGATAAAATTTAAGAAAATATTTCTAAATAAATGTGTTCTGCACACAAGAATTCATCATTTGGCAGCAGAGACATCTGGTGGCAGAAGTATTAACTTCCCATCTAAAACATGTTTCAGAGCTGAGGAAATAAGGAGATTTTATTTGCTTGTTTCACATTGTAATTTCAGATAAAATAAATAAAAATTAATTAAATTACACTTCATAATTGTTTCTATAAACCAGAAAAAAAGCGGATGTTATACTGTTGTCTCGGTTGTTCAAAAAGGTGGTTTTAAAAACAGCAAAAACGAAAAACAACAATCCAACACATCCAACTCCCGTTCCTTTTACATTTTAACCCAAAAACAAACAACTAAACTTTTAAAAAATAAAATAAAAAATAAAAACCAAAAAACTACTTATTTTAGTTCCAACACCAAAATTCGTTTCACCTTTTCCAAAACCCAATCCACAATGGTCGCTTCCCAGGCCTGAAAATGCTGTGAGCCCTTTAACAGTTGCTAATTGATCCTAACTAAACTCAATTTCATTCAAAACAGAAAAGCAATCATGGAGACTCACAAACCAAGAGGTAAAAACGGCATAACCCACTCAGAGTGGGACAGAGATTCCACCACAGATGCGTCCAGTGAGGGCGACAAACCACTCCTAAAAAGGGCAGACTTCATCTGCTCCACCGGCCACAACAAACATCTCAAAGAGGACTATGAGCCCAACGAAACCCTCCTTGTGGGTCGAAAAATCCATCGCCCAAAACCGAGAATAGTGGAAACCCCATCAATCGAATCCCAATCAATAACATCCTTTCCCAGCGACTTAACTCTATCCTCCCACACATCACTGGACATACTGCCATCCGCTCCAATTACATTGAAAAACAAACATCTACAAACAGTACCGGAGGAAACAGAAAGAAACTATCCATATTACCAATACTCGGCTCCTTCCAGCAAAAACGCAACCCCACAAACCAAAAAGAAAGTCGGATTTCTCGGCCGGTTGTGGGTCTCCGAAGACTCCCCACACAAAACCGTCAATAAAAAGTTAGATTTCTATGACATGGCAGCGCATGCAACCAATCACAACAGCGACTCTTACGAACCCTATACAGATTATGGCACCCCGAGAGAATGTAAAAGAGATATTTCAATACGTGCAGTTCCGAGGACCTTGGACGGTCGCCTATTGATGCCTAGAGAGAGTATTGTGCATCCAGCTGGACCATTCAATGAGCCATTGGATACTTATAATGAGATGAGTTATGCTACGGCTTATGATTCAATGTCCGGCCGACAAAGACTTGTTAGAAGGGATTCCGTTATTCATCCTAGCGAGGATGGGAGATCGTTGGATGAGGCTTGCAGTTGGGGTTACAAGAGTTTGCCGGGGCGAAGGGACTCGATAGTGCGGCCATTGCAGATGCAGAGGTCTCCTAGTTTGGATCCAAGATTATCTTTGTATAAGGATGAATTTGTTACGCGGTCTGATGTGGTTTCGCGCGATGTGGTGGATATGCGGAGAGAGGAGTCGATTAGAAAACATTTGTCGAATCACCGTGCGCCCAAAACCGCTTTTTCGTTGTTGCCGAATGTTGATGGTTTGCCTGCACCGAAGTATATCAATGGGAGATTTGAGGTTCCTTGGGAAACTCAGCATAAGCCTGGTTTGTTTGAAGCTATTAGGTGGAAGTTGAGTTCGACTAATCGGAGTCGGATACCCAAAGATGATGTAATTTTTTTTATTTAAGTGATTATTGGCATTAGAAAATTGTCCAGTTGATATAATGTGTGGTTAGAATATCATTAGTAAAGTAATACCTCCGCCAAGTTATAGCCTCGGTGGAAGGATATCCGATAACTTATGGGAGGTTATAACTTTTGGGAGGTAGCCAATAAGATGCCTCCTTATACAAGGTTCCGTCATTTTTTATAATTTATGGGAGGTTATAACTTAGCGGAGGATAACTTAGTGGAGGTATTACTGTAATTTTGAAATTTCAGTGTCAGTGTAATTTAAATAATTAGTAATGCCTTTGTTTCCTCGAATTCGAGGAAACGACATGAATCCAAAAACCGGGATTTGCTAACACATATCTGCCTGGAAAATCATTCTAGTGCAATAGTTAGAGACACTGCATTTGTCCTTCATGCAAATTTGTTTGTTCTAGGAGTTGAAGAGGGTTTTACCAATCATTAAACCAAATTTCAAACACACACCGGAGACTGGTATTCGGGTGACATGGTTAGGCCATTCCACTCTCCTTATACAAATGGACAATGTAGTTATTCTCACAGGTAACATGATGTATGTAGTGTCAAGGCATTTGTTTTTGCTTTTTCAATCTAACAGAATATTTTTAAAGGAACCCTTTAGAATGTTAATGGAATGTTGCCTGTAATCTACCATGCATGGATAATTAGTTCTCAAACTAAAATGCAAATGCATGACATAAGGTACTGGTTGATTGAAATAATAATAATAATAAATTAATATAATTTTCATTTACAGCGGATTAGGGAAAAGTTAAATGAATAAATTACCCGTTCTTTTTAATTATAGATCCCGTATTCAGTGATCGGGCGTCACCACTTTGGCTCATGGGTCCTAAACGGTATCGGCGTCCGCCATGCCCCGTTAGCAGTTTACCTCAAATTGACATTGTATTAATTAGCCACAATCATTACGATCATTTAGACGTCAGATCCGTACGAGCACTCAATGTTCGCTTCGGCGATAACTTGCACTGGTTTGTCCCATTGGGACTTCAGGATTGGATGAAGAATGTCGGATGCCATAACGTATACGAAATGAGTTGGTGGGAGGAGACAAGGCCCATTCAGGCTAGAGATATTCTAGTAGCTTTTACACCTGCTCAGCATTGGTGTAAAAGAGCTTTAACGGATGAAAATAAGGTATTACCCGCTTGAAATAAAATGGGTCGATTTTAACAAGTAGGGTTAATATTTCAAGGTTTTGTGGGGAAGTTGGTGTGTGTTGGGTCCCAGGCATAATTTTTTCTTTGCTGGGGACACCGGTTATTGCCATGTATTCAAGCTGATCGGGGAAAAGTACGGACCGTTCGACCTGGCCGCAATTCCAATAGGCGCTTACGAGCCAAGGTATCAAGAGTTTTTTGTGTGTTTTTACACAAGTTATAATTTTTATTGAATGTTTAATTGTTAGGCAGTTCATGAAGTTGCAGAATGTCAACCCTTATGAAGCAGTTCTTATTCATGAAGATGTTTACGCCAGGCACAGTATCGGTATTCATTGGGGAACATTTGCACTTTCATCAGAGGTAAATTGTAGTTCAGGAATGCATCTGTGATTTGGTATTCATAACCTATTGTCAGTACAGTTGGCTAGAAAAATGGAAAGTGAATGCATTTTTAAATTGTCATTTCAGCATTATCTTGCTCCTAGAAAAGACTTAACGGAAGCACTGAACCGCAGAGCGCTCGCCCAAGATGTTTTTTTCACATTATCGCACGGTGAATCAAAGATAGTTGCAGGAACCATGAAGACGTTGTTTTAGGATTGAAACAATATTCTAATACTTTGATTAGTACTCGTAAGGTTGTCTGCTAATAGAAGTCCATGGTCACAGACTTTTCTGAATGTATAGACTTGATACAAAAGCCTATCGGAATCACTTGGTAGCAGAAATGTGTCGGTCTGTCACACCGCCCTATGCAACAGAAAATAAATTTAACCAGGATTTGTTTTTAATTTCAAATTTTAAACTAATGAATACATGAAAAACCAAGTATCGTGTGATATTGTCACAATATTGTTCTATAACAAAACCCTTTTTTGTATAATGGGATGTTTTAATATTTGTTGAATGTTATTTAATGGATGAATTTTCAATGTGGTTTTATAATTATTGTTTACTTAACAATTTTTTATTTGGTTCCAACTAATTGATAGAAATGTATGTGTAAATAAATGTTAGAGTCAACTAATACTAAATTTCTGTATCAAAATAAAACAAAATTTGGCCAAGAATATTGTACACAATTTGGTAATTCGGTTGTGAATAAACATTCATTTATTTACAAAAAATTTGAATGTTTGTTATTGTGATTGAATAAATGAATAAAAGAGAAGTGTATAAAATCATTATTTAAAAACATGCATAATATGCAGGATGTCATGGTCTCTGTGGCTCTGCATGCTATATGTTGATTTCCACTATTTTAGCTGCCAACCATTGTGCAATAGTATGTAAAATAGCTCATAGACCTGTCAGAAAAGCATCATGTGTTCTTGACTCATAATTCGATCCAGATATGGCTGAATTCGATCTCATAACGCTTAAATTCCCATGAAACATACAATAAAAATCAAGTTATCATGTGCTATTATATTGATTGAACAGGAAATGGTGTAGTATGATTTGGAACAAATATTAATAGTCCCACTAATTCCTCAATTAGATGAAATTTCTGATACATCTATCAAAAGAAATAAACTAATGAACATTGTGTGTACACAAAATCTAAACATCATTGCATTAAATTGTACAAAATTATGGGAGGAAAAAACACCTGCTGTGGCCTGTGATTCTCCCACAGATTATGCTCCAACTTGCTGCTAGTCAAAACAAGCCATGCAACAGCGCCCTCTATGCGAACTCTCAACATTTGCTCCCAACCTGCCTAAATCAAACAAAATTCTAACATCCCGACACAAATCAACTTAATATTCCTTCAAATCCAAATTTAAAAACCAAAAAACACTAAAAACCAGCACAACCAAACAAAAAAAACACCTACTTTCCATCATCTGACCTTGTGCCAAATCCACCTTTTCCCTACACCCAACCATGTCGTAATGCGGGCATGGCTAGAATTTCCCAGATAAACTCCAATCAGCTGATACACTGAACCCCGACTGAAGCACACACACACCACCTCAATCTCACAAACTCATGACGAATTACTGGAGCGACCTAGCCAAACATCACCATGTGTCACGGCACAAGCACTACAAAGCGCTGCTAATCACCGTGGTCGCCGTCGCCGGAGCCAAACTCACCTACCCGTATCTACGCGCACTAATCACCCAGCAGCGAAATGAATCCCGCGACAAAACCACGGAAAACGGCCAAATTCCCACCAAATTCTCGGCGGAAACGTTCAAATTATCGCCCGCATTCAACCGCGAATTCCTGCACCAACTCCGCTACCTCCTCAGGCTCATGATCCCCCAGCTATGGTGCGCCGAAGCGGGTTTACTCAGCATTCACACGCTGGTGCTCTTCACGCGGGCCTTCTTATCCATCTATGTGGCGGGCTTGGAAGGGAGAATGGTCAAGTACATAGTGCGCAAAGACGTGCGGAGCTTCGCTATCAGGTTGCTGCAGTGGTTCGCCGTCGCCGTGCCGGCGACGTTCATCAATTCGGCGATCCGGTTCCTCGAGCGCAAAATCGCACTGGCGTTTCGCACGCGGCTAATCGATCAAGCTTACCGCTTGTATTTCACCAATCAGACGTATTACCGAGTGAGTTATTTGGACGGGAGGCTGCAGAACGTCGACCACTGCCTCACGGAAGACGTTAACGCCTTCTCGTTGTCCATAGCGCACTTGTATTCGCATTTGACCAAGCCGCTGCTCGACTGTTTTCTCGTTACTTTCGCGCTGTACAAGAACTCGAAGTCGATGGGGGCCGCGGTGCTGCCCGGGCCGATGCTTGCCGGCACGGTTATCGCGATTACCGCGTTGATTTTGCGGTCGGTGTCGCCGAAGTTTGGGAAGTTGGTCGCGGAGGAGGCGGAGAGAAAGGGGCATTTGCAGTATGTCCACTCGAGGTTGATAGCGAATGCGGAGGAGATCGCCTTTTACGGGGGGCATCATGTGGAGTTGGTGCATTTGAGGAAGATTTATCAGGCGTTGATTTCGCAGATGAATTTGATTTGCAAGCAAAAGTTGTGGTACATTATGTTGGAACAGTTTCTGTTGAAGTATGTGTGGAGTGGAACTGGGATGGTGTTGGCGTCGTTGCCGTTGATTACAAGTTATAAGGATACCAGTGATGGTGAAGGTAGGTAGCACGCCAATAGAGCGCGGTCAAAATGGCGCGTGTCAAAATAGCGCGGAAAAATAGCGCAGCGTCAAAACGGCGCGCCGTCAAAAGTAAATGTTTTTTACTTTTCGGATCTGTTTATTGGGTGGGGTGGTTTGGTGGGGTTAGTTTAGGTTAGGTTAGGGAAGGTGAGGTTTTTTAACGGTGCAAATTATGGTTTTTTTTTTTGTTTTGACGCCACGCTGTTTTGACGGCGCTGTTTTGTACCGTGCTGTTATTGCCGCGTAACCGTGAAGGTAATGTGGGAAAGTGTTTTTTTTTTTTTTTTTGGAAAAAGGTGGTTGGGAGTGATTTTTTATGGAAAGGGGTTAAAGAATGCTGTTATGTTATGTGTGTCAAGGTTTTGTGTGTCAAGGGGATTTCACTTTTTTTTTGGGATAGTGAAAAGGAGGTTAGGAGTATTACGAAAAACAAGATTTTTGATTTTTTTTCATTCTTGAATTTTATAATAAATATGTTTGAGGTTACTTTAAAGTGGGATTTTAAATCTTGTTGAATTTTAATTGCTATGATTGCAATAATAGAAATCATTTTCACATGCAGTATTTTGCGAAATAAAGCTTGCTGGTGCAGAATTCTGCAAGATACAGCCCACTGGTGCAGAGTTCTGCAAGATAAAATTATTTAAATTGTTAGATAGTAAAAAAGTTGATCTGATCATTTATTGATGTACTGAAACAAGCAAGGTAGTACTCGTAGTTTGCACACAAGCAATGATAATTGATCTGATTTAATCTTCGCCACATGTAATGGAAGATTTATTATGCAATCTAACTCATTTCAATTATTATAAATTTCTTATTATTTTTTTTTAGATTCTTTCAATGATGGTGGTGTAAGTAATCGAACACAGTACATGACAACAACCAAAAATCTACTTCTATCCGGTGGTGATGCAATCGAACGACTTATGTCATCTTATAAAGAGGTTCCCGAGCATTTTTCGAAATATTTATATCGCATAATTTTTCTTAATTGCAGATTGCAGAATTAGCTGGCTATACTGCAAGAGTAACAAAAATGTTCACAGTATTTAATGATATCAAAAAAGGGAAGTATTCTCGCACGAATGTTAACACCGGCAAAAACAGTGAAGATGGTGAATTAAACGATATCATTTTTGCCCAAACAATGCCAAAAATTCAAGGTATTTATTCAAAACTACAAAGATATCTTACAATTCACCAAGTGATTCACGAGATTTAATTACCAACAGGTGTACAAATAATCGTGAATGGCTTCATCTGCTTAGAGGATGTTCCTATTATTACTCCCAATTGTGATGTTGTTGTGCCTAGTCTTTCTTTTAGGGTAACTATGCGCCAATACAGATAATAGAATGATTTCATTTTCAGAAAACAACTTCATTCCAGTCAACCTTTGAACTTTCATCTTTTCTGTGATAACATGAATTTGACTTATATCATTACGGAAATTTATCAAAATGATAAGCGGGATTAAAGTCCAGTTCATGAATTTTGTTATTTTTCCCGGTACATGTGGGTATAGTAATTCAGCAACAGCTGTGGAGATTTTAATAAGTAGTAAATAATAGTCAAAACAGCTTTAGATACACACAGTATCTACGCAGTAAGAATAATTAGCAACAATCCCAAGTAGTCCAAAACCATAGCTATTATTTTGAAGAAAAAGTTTGGTTTACTAGTACAAGTAGCTCTAAAGGAAAATACATCATAGTTTGATAAGGGAAAGATTAAATCAAGTGATAAAAGACCAAGTTGTCTAGCAACCAGAGCACCAGGAAGAGATGGTGATTACAATCAAAGTTAGTGCTCAAGATTGGCATAGCGAAATGTCCGAAAACCCAGGACACTTAGTTAATGTAGAAATTATTGTCTTAGAATTTATCTCAGGTACACTTCTCCAAGGGGCTTTAGGGAACTTGCAAGTTGTAGTGATATGCTATGCACCCTGCATTCATATTGGAAAGTCTGCCCAGAATAATAAGTGTTGTACTTTCATTGGAAATATCTGTTTCAGGTGGACCGTGGAATGCATCTACTTATATCGGGCCCCAACGGATGTGGTAAAAGCTCTCTTTTCAGAACACTTAGTGGACTTTGGCCGGTCTACAAAGGCCGCTTGCAGAAACCGCCAACAAAGCAAATGTTTTATATACCTCAAAGGCCCTACATGTCTATAGGATCATTGCGCGAACAACTTATTTATCCAGATACATTTGCCGACATGAAGCGCAAATGTATCACCGATCAGGAATTAGAAGTCATTTTAGATATTGTACATTTGCAAAATGTAGTTACTCGGGAAGGAGGTAGTATTCCAAAATGTCGGCATCAATTAAATTCCTGAAGTAATCTTTCTACAACAGGCTGGGATGCAATTGGTGATTGGAAGGATGTTTTATCTGGTGGTGAGAAACAACGGATGGGAATGGCACGGTTGTTTTACCACAAGTGAGCTCTTTTCGGTCACTTTTTCCATTCCAATTTAAATTTCTTTTTGCTTTTATTCAAACAGGCCTCAATTTGCTCTCTTGGATGAATGCACCAGTGCAGTTTCTATTGATGTAGAAAGTAAAATTTATCAAACTGTCAAAGACTCTGGAATCACTTTGCTCACTATAACTCATCGCCCATCTCTATGGTATTGCGTAAACCAGTGTTTCTCAAACTTTTGGAGCTGCGGAGCCCTCCAAAAGCATACGAATTTTCACGGAGCCCCTAATCATTGTGTGCAGAGCCCCTAATCCTATTTTTACATAGTTCTTTTATGTCTTTGAGGTATCTCGCGGAGCCCTTTGAGGTGTCTCGCGGAGTCCTAGGGCTCCGCGGAGCACAGTTTGAGAAACGCTGGCGTAAACATATTGTGTTGTGTAAATGTAAATAAGTTACTTAAATTGTTGGTTCTTGCTGAACAATTAGGAAATTTCATACTCACATTCTACAATTTGATGGTGAAGGCGGTTGGAGATTGGAAAAACTTGACAATACAACGCGACTGTCTCTTCGTGAAGAAAAGGAACGGCTGGAATCCCAACTGACGGGAGTACCGAAAGCGCAGAAGAGATTGGTGGAGTTGTGCTCAATACTAGGTGAAGATTCATTGGTTTTGGATAAACAAATCGTGGAGATCAATTCCAAGAATGAATTCATCTCGGAAAAAAATTTGTCGGATTAAGCTATTGGATTTTATCTCGGAATTAATTGTTATTAATAAATTTCCTCTTCTTTCAAATGTGTTAGAAGAAATCACACATGTCACGTGGAAAATGAGTTAGGTTTACTGGTATTGAAATACACCATACATCAATTGTTAAGATTAATGGCGCGAATCATAAAAATAGCTAGCGCCGACTGGTAGCAGTAATTGAAATACATTTTTTTATACACATCTTTTTTACCCACAAAATAGTTCTCTGCAATCTGCATCGAAAACAATATGTGATTGGTTTCATGTTTTGCACTACGTGAAACACTAGACGTCAACAGGTGATAATATACAGGGTGTACCACAAAACATGATCTTTTCTATTTTCTAAAAATTGGGCATTGATATGAAAATTGTTTTGAGTGTATTAAAGAATTGTATTCACTTCCTGTGGATTATGAAAACAATGAAAGATATCAAATGGCTTGAAAATTGGATGCCATAAAGGAAAAAGAAAAAAACAGAATATTTTTATGTTATTGGATACCGTAACTGTTCAGCAGACAAGATAACTTTTAGATTAACAAGTATAAAACTCCTTTATTTGCCCCCTAATCTAATACTACATTGGTTGATTAACAACCAATAGATCAAGGTATAATTTTCCTAGTACACTCAACCCTTGGTATACAGCCGCTCTTTATACGGATTTTCGTTATAACGGCCTTGTGCCATTATGGCTAAATTTTTATTTACGGCCTAATATTTTCGATATACGGCCAAAAATCGGGAAATTCCATAACGAATCAAGGGAAATTGCCCCTGATTTGTTATACAGCATTCGCTTTACAGCCAACTTTTCCGGAACCTATCTAGGCCGTAAAGCGAGGGTTGAGTGTATGCCATTAACACTATGCACATTCATAAAGTCTAGACCAGTCTAAATGTACAATTTGTATAATTTAACATTTAGCCAAATTTGCCAATAAATGCATAAATGTAAAAAATAAATATGCAAATCGCCCTAAAACAACAAAAAATACAACAAAACATCAAAAACACAAGGCACATTCATAATCATTTAAACTAGTTGAAATTATCCAGTCTAAATGCCAAATTTTACTACGCAAATGATGAATGAAAAATACTTGTTTGGCAAGGAATACCACTGTCCCTAAACCTCACAACATCCACAGATTTACCGCTGATCAACATTACTACAGATATGTCACAATTGATACCTACTACAATCACATTTTGAACTGCAGTCTTACAGTTATCAATATTTTATCATTTGGTATATGCTACACACATACATTGGAATGCAGTCTTACAATACCAAAAATTAATAAGCAAATTCCATTCTCACTATCTAATCAAAAATAAAGAATAGAATAGAATTTACATTTAGAAAGAACAAAATGCTAGGCAAAGAACAAAACTCGACGCCACGTTGGATTCGAAAAACACGTGCAGCGCACAACGAATTGAATTAATTGAAAAGTCTCAGAACAAATACTATCAATTGATAATTAACAAATTAAAAACCAACCATCCGAACAGAATAAATGACAGATCCAGTGCACAATACAAATACAAAAAATGCGTTGCATCAACGAGCCGAGCGAGTGAAGCCACGATGTAAAACCGTTCCACGCACGCGCATTTGTGAAAAATTATGAGAGTGAAAGAACTGTCAGTGGCTCTTTAATTTAACGACACAAAAATGACTTTAATCTTATTGTACTTTACAAAAGATACAAAAAAAAAAAGCTTAGAATAAATAATTCATTTAAAAATAAATAAAATAAATAATGAAAAACCACCAAACAGATGGTTAAATTCGTTTTCTCCATTACGTTACGCCACCCTTTAGCTTTACCACTTAAAAAATGGCTTTAATCTTATTTTATTTTACAAACAATACAAAAACAAACCTTAGAATAAATAGATCATTTAAAAATATATAAAATAAATTCGGACAAAGCACCAAACAGATGATTAAACTCGTTTTCTCCAGTACGTTCCGTCACCCTTTAGCTTTACCACTTATCGATCGATGAGTCTGGCCGAGTTCTACGGTTTAATGCGGTTCCTTGAACCTCAACAACACGTAAATACGACACAACTTGACGTTTTAATTCAATTTTTATTAACTAAAATTCCCTTGCAGCTGCAACCGGACATGAATTCACCACCGTACATCGCCCAAAACCCAACACCCAACACAACCAACCACCACAAACCACCGGAAAAATCCCCGATTGATTTCCTATTCGCGACACCACGCCGAACCCCAAATAATTTCAAAACAAAAAATACAAAATCATCGAGCAAGCCCGACTTCACCGATGACGTCCTACTCGACCTACTAGACCAAAGTCAGAGCACGTATGAAAAAAGACGAGAAAACCGGAAAAAGCGGAAAAATTCCGACACCCCCAACACATTCAACGATGAATTCGAGTCCCCGTTATCGCCAATCATAACCAACCGCACAAAACGTGTCTTCGAAGACGATTTCGACGCCGAAACGAAAAGATTGAAAACAGATTCGTTCGATCAAGCGCCGGGATCGCCGATTATAATGAGTAGTCAAGGAATGTTGGATGATCCAGCGTCGCCAATTATAGGGAGTTGCGTGATTGAGGATGAGGATGATGAGCCAAAGTCGCCGATTGTGTCTAGTTGTAATTATGGAGAGATGTTGCGTGATGTTGAGTCGACGTCGCCCGTTATATCGAGTTGCGGGCACGACGATGAGGATGTGGTCAGTTCGTTTAGATATCCGACGAATACACAAATTGAGTATGATTGAGAGATTCAGTGTTGCTACGAATGTGAAGTTTTAGTTCAAGTTCACGAATGCGTTCGTTAGTTCATGAAGTAAATTCACGAATGCGTTCACTCTTGAAATTGAATGAAAAAATGGAACTTAGTTCACATCGAGTAGTGGACGTGAACGAAGTTCACTGCATGACATACATTTCGAGATTTTTGTATATTTTTGTAAAATTTTACAAAGATTTACGAAAATTTCAAGAAATTTTACAAAGATTTACGGAAATTTCAAGAAATTTTACAAAGATTTACGGAAATTTCAAGAAATTTTACAAAAATTTACGAAAATTTAAAGAAATTTTACAAAGATTTACGAAAATTTCATTAAATTTTACAAAATTCACGAAAATTTCAAGAAATTTTACAAAGATTTACGAAAATTTCAAGATATTTTACAAAAATTTACGAAAATATCAAGAAATTTTACAAAAATTGATTAAAAACACAAAAATTTCAAGAAAATTCAAGAAAAAAATGCAAAAAGACAACCAATACTTTGTGTTAGATGAATGCGAAATTTACCAAAATTTGATCAAAATTTTGAGAAAAAATGCAAAAGAAATGACCAAAACTTTGTGTTAAATGAACGCGAACTTTGTATTCAAGTTCATGAACTTAGAACTAGTTCGTGTCTGGAAAAATTGAACTGAATGTAATTCTGAACGCGTTCACATGACTGTGAACTTGAACTATGAACGCGTTCACAATTTTGTGAACGGGTTGTAACACTGGAAATTTTGTGATTTTTTTCGTTAAAATTGGCGGATTTTTATTTTTATTTTATTTATTTTTTTTAGTTTTCAGAATTTTTCCACTCGTAGGACTCCGAAAAAGTGTGAACCGAATGCAGCACCGAACTTGGAAGAAATTGGAAATTCGTTTAATCAAGTGAAAGGAAAACTGGAAACACGAAACAACAATTCGCTGCAAGGACAAACATTGCGTTTGAATGGGTTTTCGACTGCCAACGGGCGACGAATTCACATATCCGATGAAAAATTAGAAAAAGTGAAAGATATATTCAAAGATGATAAAATAATGAGAAGTTGTGACGCGAAATTGGGAGAATTCAAGCGGAAATCGTTGGAAAACAAAATGGCCGCTGGATCTAGATCTGGATCTGGAACTGGATCTGATAGTAAACCTGTCAACTTTGGTTTTAAAACGGCTGTGGGCAGAAGCATCAATATTTCCAACTCGTCGTTGATGAAAGCGAGAAGATTATTTGCCGAAACCGACGAAAACGAACCGAAAAGTGAAAACAAAATGAATTTCGGCTTTTCGACCGCTCTAGGTAAAAGTATCACAATTTCGGAAGACTCGTTGGCGAAAGCGAAAGCGAGATTCGAAGAAACGGAGAAAGCGGAAAAAATTGAAAAAAATGACGAAAAAATGGAAAATATTGAAAAAATTGATGAAAAAATTGAAAAAATTGATGAAAACGAAACGAAAAGTGAAAACAAAATGAATTTCGGCTTTTCGACCGCTTTAGGTAAAAGTATCACAATATCGGTAGACTCGTTGGCGAAAGCGAAAGCGAGATTCGAAGAAACGGAGAAAGCGGAAAAAATTGAAAAAATTGACGAAAAAATGGAAAATATTGAAAAAATTGATGAAAAAATTGAAAAAATTGATGAAAAAATTGAAAAAATTGATGAAAACATCCACCAATCACAGAAATCTCCAATCCAAACTGAAGGAACTAATCGAAACGTTCCAGAAACAGAACCGGATCTCTCGCTAGAAATCCGGGAATGTGTGGCCGCATATCTGGCTAACGAAGTAAAAAAAAATCAAAGATTTATTGCGATTGTGATTTATTTTTATTTTAAATTTCGTCTTAGGATAACGAATTTGACGAAAATGTTGCCGTGGCTTCGTCGTCCGAAGCCGCTAAAGCACGCCAAGACCAAAAAGACAGAATCGAAGCAAAAATCCGCTTAAAGGAACGAATGGCGCCGCAACCCGGCAGATTATCGCAACAAAAAGCAAAACACGGCCGCGCAAGACTCAAACTGTCGAAATTTGTTTGCGGAAAATTACCGAAAAGTCATTCTAAAGATGAGGTACACTTCGTTGTTAGTAGTTTATTAAATCGGTGTTATTCAAAATTCATTTTCAGTTGATCGAATTTGGAGTTGATGTTGCGGTTTTGTCCGTGACGTCATCGAATGCCGCGAATTTCAAATTTCGCGCGCGGGGATTTGATCGGGTTCGGCTCGAAATCGATGTCGAGGAAGCGATTATTTTCGACGACGCTGGATTTGCCGGCAAGGAGGAGATTTACCAGTATTTTTTGTTGATTCCTGGTGTTGATCCCGGATTGATTAGTGAAAAATGGTTTTTCAATCATTACCGATGGATCGTGTGGAAGTTGGCGGCGATGGAAGTCGCTTTTCCGGCCGAATTCGCCGCTAGGTGCGTTTAATTGATTTAATCTGATTAAAAATGTGTGATGTATTGTTTTGTGTTTGTCAGGTGCTTAACGTTGGAACAAGTTGTGCTGCAGTTAAAATTCCGCTACGATCAGGAAATTGATTCGTGTAAACGATCCGCGCTAAGGAAAATCACGGAACACGACGACATCGCAGCGAAAATGCTCGTGCTTTGCGTATCGGACATTCAGTGGCGAAAATCCAATGGCGACGAACCAGTAGGTCAAACACTAGGAATCCAAAAAAAATTAAAAATCTCCATGAATTCCAGTCAAAAATCACAAAATCACAAAATCCAACACCAAAAATCCATAAAAATTCAACATTTTCTTCAAAAATATCGAAATTTGCACAAATAAAAGCAAAATTCCATTCAAAAAATAAAAAATTTCTCCCGAAAAATGAAAAACTTTAGTTAAATATCAAAATTCCCTTAAAAAACCACAAAATCAAACACCGAAAATCCAAAAACCAGTCAAAATCTCCTCAAAAAATCAAATTATTCCATAAAATATCAAAAATCCCACAAATAAAAGCAAAATTCCATCCAAAAAATGAAAATTTTTAGCAAAATATCAAAACTTCCTTCAAAAATCACAAAATCAAACACCAAAAATCCAAAAAACAGTCAAAATCTCCTCAAAAAAATCAAAAATCACATTCAAAATCCATTTTATTTTTATTTTATTTTATTTTATTTTTAAAATTTCTTTCCGTTTTTCAATTTCTAGCCGCACGAGCCCATCTTGACGGTCGAAGTAACCGACGGCTGGTACAAAATCCCGCTCCAAGTCGACAGAATCGTCCACCATCTGATCTCAAGAGGCAAACTCTACGTCGGCCAGAAAATAATAACGCACAACGCGCAACTAATCGGATCCAACGACCCCTGCCATCCACTCGACGTAAACGAAACCAAAAAAAACTAAAAAAAAACTTCCATTTTCAAAACTCCAACATTTATTTCCAGGCATCTTCGGACCTCCGTTTAAAACTCGAGATGAATTCAACGCGGCCCGCTCACTGGGACGCGAAATTAGGTTTCTGTTACGCGCATCGATTTCTCCCGGTCCCCATGTCATCCATAAACGTTGACGGCGGGATAATCAGTTGTTTGAAAACCGTCGTCGCTCGCATTTATCCGATTCGGGTCGGTTGCGATTTCCATTTCGTCTTAAAAACGTTTTTAAAATTGTGTTTTTTAATTTTGATTTTAGTACATGGAACGTCTCGACAAAAGTTATCTCTTCCGCAACGAAAAGATGGAGGAAAAAGCCGCCAATTTCCATCGCGAAATTCGTCTCAAGTTGCAGGAGCGATTGTCCGATAAGGTGTTGCGGACGATGAAAGTATTCGACGACGAGAATCGCGGCGAATTCGATTCGGGAAGTCAAGAAATCTACGAAATGTTGAAACGTAGAAACGGTTCGGAGGAATGCGAGGAAATGCCGAGTCAAATGAATCGCTGTTTGGAGAAGTTAATCGATGCGCAGAAGGAGAAGTTTGAGAAACAAGTCCTGCGAGCCATCGAGGACGAAAAGGAGGCGGGAACTGTGAGGATTTGTTCGAGGATCAACGATAACTATTTTTGTTGTATTTTTGTTGTGTTTTTGTTCTAGTTTCCGCAAGATCGCGTCGTTATTCCGTTTGTACGTATCTTGCTTGCTGGGATTAACGAAGAAGATGTTAGGAATAAATCGAGTAAAAGGATTTTATTTGATCAAAATAGCGTACGAAACAGAAATGTTTTATTTTTCTATTTCAGCGGCCATTTTGACAATATGGCGGCCGACGGAAGACATCGGGCGCATTCGAGAAGGCCGCGCAATGTGTTTTTATTGGATTATGTCCAAGTAATATATCTCCACCGTGAACCCAGGGGCGTAGCTACCATACCGCAGGCCCGTGCGGTGCATGGGGGCCCCTTAGTTTTGGGGGCCCTTCAATTTCCAAAAAAAATATAAAATATTTTCGAAAATTATTTTTGGGA
>JAQIXU010000394.1:0-36916 GCA_034701245.1 Strigamia transsilvanica | reverse complement strand
TGCATTTATAGCCAAATTTGGCTAAATATGCAAAAAACATATTTTGTATGCATTTATGCATTTATCCGGGGTCTAGTGATGAGAAAGGTGCAGCGTTTCCATTATCAGCTTCCACTACACTGCATCTGTTCGGAAATTGGGGGTCCCGAGATGGAGCAATCAGCATCGGAAGAGAATCACCATCCACCATATTTAATTCACTCGCGGAAGGCTGACGTCGATGATCTCCCTCGTCAGTTTACAACCTAAACAAAAGGAAAAAAAATCACCTTTCATATTGATCTCATTACGTATCTGAGAATAAGTCATGTTGTTGCAACACTAATTAATTCAAAATTTTAATATGCAAACTCAATCACGTATAAGCCTTGTACTTAGAATATTAAAAGCACATCAATAAATTATTCCGTTGGCCAAATAACTACTTGCTATCTAGAATACACTGTACCACATATGATAACGATGACAGTAACTAGTTAATATTCATACTAGAGAAATTCAATGGTATAACCCCGCCTAAATTTTTTGGTTGGAAAAAAACGAAACGACTCGGACTCCGAGGAGTCACTAACCGGAAGTCGAACCCAGATCCCCCGCAAGAAAAAAAATGCAAAATACTAAAAATATGCAAAAACTACAAAAAGAAAGGCAAAAAAATAATAAACTGGCTAAACGGCGCCTTTGTCAAACTGGCGCCTTTGTCAAACTGGCGCCCTTGGCAACTGCCCCGTTGCCAAGCCGTTCCTACGCCTCTAAACGCAGAGAGCATGCGCGTCATTTGAAAGTGACAAAGAAAGTCAGGAAAGTAGATCGAGATTTACTTTCTTAAAAGTCACTTTGTAAGGTTGACTTTCTTTAATAGTGACGTAAAAAGCGTCACTTCCGCCTTCTAAAAGAAAGGAAAGTCAGGAAGAAACAAAAACGTAAACGGAAGTAGTTCAACGTCAAAACCCAATGATACCAACCCAACCTCGCATTCCCACTGACAACTGGGAAAACCACAGTTGGGTAGCACATTTTCTTACCACAAGAACAGTGGGCACATTCATAAAGTCATTTAAACTTGTTTAAATATTTTAAACCAGTCTAAATGTCAAATTTAACATGTAAAATCTTACATTTAGACTGGTTTAAAAAATTTAAACAAGTTTAAATGACTTTATGAATGCACCTAGTAGGCGCATTCATAAAGAGATTTAAACTTGTTTAAATTTTCTAAACCAGTCTAAATGTAAGATTTTACATGTTAAATTTGACATTTAGACTGGTTTAAAATATTTAAACAAGTTTAAATGACTTTATGAATGCAGCTACTGTGTATTCTTGATATAAACAACAAACTTTTACTACAAACCTTTTATTGCATGCCATGGGTAACTTCAACTTCTATTTACGTGATGATGACAATTTGTCTGTGGCCTTACAAGCCCCCTTTTACAACACAAACTATGTACGACACACTTTGAATTTTGTATTTGTTGCTTGTATATGTGGTTGTATGTGATCATACTGTATATGGTTCCAATGCCTTGCTCAATATCAGTCTCCTAAAGCTACCACTGGCATCTTGAGAATTGCGAAAAATCGAGTGATTGCGATTTACTTTGATGGACTTAATCAATCAAATAAAATTGCAATTCCAAGTGGCAGACACACAGATTCTCTTATTTATCTGAAAGTGTTGCAACTAGTTATATTTTTAACAGCGATAAAAAGAAAGTCGGTCGCAAATCTTTCCCTGCGGGAATTTGTCAACCGCACCAAAACATAAGACCAAACAAACAAACCCCAATCTCAACCTGCTGGCCACTAATTACCTTCCCCGCCGTCCACCAAGCACACACAGAATAACAATGGCTCCCAGATTGGTCAATCAAGAGCACAGGAAAAGGAACAGGCAATAGTTACATCTTAAAGTTGAAACGTCGACTCAAAACAACAATAACTCATCGAATGAAATTTTCTTTCAACATTCTCTATCTTTCGACGCCGGACTGTTGATATTCAAGCAAGAAGTCGAGATAGATGGATTTTTTTAAGGCATTCTCTTTGCCTCTCCTGAGAATCTATTCCCACACTTATTTTCTTCCCCTCGAAAAAACGTGAATCGAATGGAAGAAGGGTCAAAGTTATGGTTTGGTTGGCTAAGAAGCCAAAGAAGAAAATGCGTGTTTAGCACGCCTCGAGAGTTTTCGTGGCACGTGTTCAATTTCCCACACTTGTTATGAGTATAGCAAAAATGAAGCCACTGTGTATAGTACAGAAAGAAATGATAAATCTCTATTCACGACATTTTAAAAGTTCGAAAATTTCTCTTTTTTTTTCATCTTTTCTTCTCTTTATTAGGAATTTTTCTTTTTCTTCTTTTTGTTATAAAAAAATTACTGTGCCGAAGAAGGAAAAATGAAAAGTATTGGAATTTTACAAAAACCCATTTCGTAATGTGTGGTAAAAGACAACGTGTCAGAAAAGTTGAAGGGTTTTGGATTGGAACTAAGTTTTTAATTTATGATTTCGCACATAAAAAAAAGTGTCGAAGTAAAAAAAAAGAAAAAGTAACCTGGCTTTAAAATGTTAGATGTACGACAAGCTTCTGCCATGGTTCCTGAATTCATTCCAGTTTTCATCACTTTTCTTGACTTTTTTCCTCCTCGTAACTCAAATAATAAAAAGCGAACTATTTGCGGCATTTTTATGTCAATTTTTTCTGATAAAGGAAAAAAAAATATTTTGACTTACTTTATTTTTTCGGAGATAAGTGAAAAATGTACGAAGGGGGCATTTTTTATCAAGTACTGTACATTTATTTATTTTATTCCAAATTACTGTACTAGCACACATCTTTATTTAATGCGAGTTTTTGTCTTTCCTGCATGGCCATTGTTTTGGTTCTAATGACCACCCCAATAAACAAAATAGAAAGGGAAAAATGTATACAAACAGGATAATTTATGTCCCTTATCTCTTGTATAATTGCCTGTAGTTCTGTCTGTTTGATGGCTTATAACTCGATTAAAACTACATTCCATAGCCCGGCTATTTTCATATCAAGCTGCTTTTCCTGCAATACATCTATCCACTTTATTATCCCGCTTCTTTTGTTGTTTACTCGTGTAAACGCATCTAATTGTGACTAATAAATAAATGTAGACGTTTTCAAACATTGTTGAATACAAGATTAAATTTCCTAAGACAGAATTATTTAGTTTGTGTGGAAAATGCCACCGACGCAGTATGCAAACAAAACCGACCGGTGACTTGTGCACTTTTTCTAATCAAACATTTCCATGGAAACGGTTATTGTGTCGACTTGGGTGGATGTATGGAGCGAAGGCAATAACCGTAAAAACTAGAAGACTCGCGAGAGTCGTTCATTTTACTATTCCCACTTCAACTTGACTTGAGTTGTGCACCAAACACCTTGTCAATACCAACATTTATTATAAATTTTTAAACATAAATCCATCTTATCAATATTATTATTTAAGAGAAAATAAGAAAATCAATTTCACTTTTAAAAATTTATTGCTTTCTGTATACCCCGCCTAGTAATTCTTCTTCTGTAGCAGATAAAAACCAAAGATGGCGAAATTGAAATTCCTATCCCTTTTTCGTGCCCAATATTGCTCCATCTTTCTATTCCACAAAGCTTGTAAACCGCTGAGAATGTGAAAAATTCTCATTTCCCGATTATGCTCCACAAACATTTCTTGATATAAAAATTCAATACAATATTTATCGTTATTTGCTCGCATATACAAAAATAAGAAGACAATATTGTATTTCAATTTTTTTATCCCATTTTTACGACATTAGGCGTTAAATCTATTGACTTTTCTACTTTCCAATTTCATCCTACATGATATAATAAAAAAAGTTTAACTCATCACCACGCCACCAATTCTACGCACTATTCACCTCCTCGCATTTCAATGAAGACCGAACAAGCCCAAACTGACTTGTTATCTCGGGATCAGAAGAGGAGAATAAAAAGAAAAACCATTCGCACCCAGAAAGGTTTCTATTAGTGTGGATTTGACTGGGTTGCTGATCCGTTGCCCACCCAAGATCCAAGTTTGCTGGTGCACGCGCTTCGAATTTACAAACTCCCAAGGCAACTCATTCACTTGCACAAGACTAGATCTAGAATTATCTTCCAAACCACAAGCTTTTCCCCCGACTGCTGTGGGCTAAGAAAAAATTTCAATGTATTCGACCAAAAACTAAAAAAAAAATAAAAAAAAAAAAATCCGGATTACCTTCTTTTTCTTTTCTTTTGAATATATTCTGGCTGATGCAACCAACCAGCCTCTCCAATCTGCCAGGTTGTATAAATGGTCACGAGATCCTCGTAGGGATTGTGTATGAAATGATGGCAGCAAAGCAACCCTGCAGGGTAGCTGTTTTCTTGCGCCAATTTAAATGATACATTAAACATGAGGTCGTTCTAAGGTAATTTCATCCTATACTGGACCGCAGATATTAAAAATAGTAATTTTTTTCCTTGTTTTAGATTTAAAAAGTGTACATTATCTCGCTTTCTTAATCATTTTTTATGAAAGCCAAGCGTTGTGAATTTCGTGAATTAGATTACAAGATGAAAAGATATCTAATATCATCAAAAACTTATCTAATAAAAACCCTAAAACCCACTTAATTTTGCGGAATAATTAACAATTCTTCTCTTTTTACATCCATAAGCGTGAGAATTTTTAATTAAAAATTTTTGTTGTCAAACTTTTTCCCAAATTTCAACTACTGCAGTGCGCGCGCCTTCTACTTCAACAGAACTAGAGTAAATTGACTTCAATTCTTTTTAGTAAACCTAAGCCTATTTCAGAAAAGTAATCAAATGCAATCGATACAAAAAACAATTCGTCTCTCCATCAACTTTAAAACAAACACTTTTATCAAATAACCCAAAGCAAAAACAAAAAAATCCCCCTCCCAAATTATACGCCACCTAACAGTTGGGTACTCGAGTAATTAACAAGAGCAGTTCATTTAAAATGCCTGTGTCAGCCCTAGCCGTGATTGTAAAAATCGCATCACTTGTACACACATCCTCAAGAAAAGCGCCGGTAACAAGTGACACAGTAGCGAGAGGTTGAGGAATGGGGGGCACGGAGGAAACTTGGTTGGTATGCGGAGGAAGTAGCGACGGAGATAGATGTGGGCGTTGATCATGGCAGCCGCCGCCTAGGTATGGCGCAATAGGCATTCAAATTAAATTCCACTCGGGCTAGCGTAAAGTTATAAGGCTTAATTAATCATTGGGTTCGAGAAATTTTAGTTAGATAAAATTCTTTCCTCGCTTTAGAACGATTCTATAAATTACTTTCGTTTTGACTCCCAGGGGCGCTGCTATCGGCTGTTTTAACTGATGATTGGTGAAGTTTAAATGGCTGGATTGTAAATTTTAATTTTTAACGTTAAGGAAGCAACTTTTGTTTATTTTGGACGGCTCCAGTATGTTGAATTCCGTACGAAAGATGCATTTGTGTTGGGAAATGAATGGGAGGAAAGGGAAAAATAGTTTATCCAAAGAGCATCTTGAGAGAATAGAGTGATTGACAGCTGGAAAGTGTCATTTTTGCTAAGCGTTTACTAGCAGGCCTGCTCATCCTATCGGATGAATAGTTTTTTAAGGAGGTGGCGTCCATTGTTTCTAAACATTTTTTATAAAATGGTTCATTGGTTTATTATTTCAAAATCTATTTTTGAATTGTGTGTAGTCTGCAGTCTGTATATCTGTCTCCTCCGAATCTGTGGATGGGATGGCCAATCGGATCCGCACTCAATCCGCGTATCAAATTGACAGCATCTTCAGATTGATCCGAAATTAAAATATCCGAGATTAAAATACTCTTTTTTTTATGTTGCAACATTGTTTTAGCAACGGATTATTTTAGCAGAAGTTGACTTGAAATCAACTACCCTAACCCGACCTGCCCTAACCTGGCCTAACCTAACCTAACCTAATCTGACCACTGTACAATGATGTACCTACGTGTTGCATTTAATCCAATAAAATTTTGACATAATTTACAATATGCAATTAAATAATTCACTTTCCGAACCATTAAAAAATTAGAAATCCCAATACAGAGTTCGCGGCAGGAACGTTTCCCGTATAATTATGCTCAGTTTTACGTTATAAATAGTGTTGCTCAACTTCCGTTACACAGACTCCAAAAGAGGGAGATGTTATCTTAAGTTATGGTAACACGGGAATATGCCTATCACCAAAATAAACAACAACAAAAAAAACACTACGTAGATGCATTCATAGTCATTTAAACTAGTCTAAATGTAAGATTTTACATGTTAAATTTGACATTAAATTAGACTGGTTTAAAATATTTAAACAAGTTTAAATGACTTTATGAATGCATCTATTATTATTATTATTATTATTATTATTATTATTATTATTATTATTATTATTATATTATTGTTACTATTATGGCATGTGTGTATATTTTTTAAAGGCAAAAATGAACCATCAACTCTTCAAGTCCATTCTCCCTTTAGTTGGTTGCACTAACCGACCTAATACTGTTCCAAATTGTATGTGCCATAATCCCATCAGCAAACACCAGGTACTAGAGCAGCATACATGTTGCTGCCTGAATACATTTGAGTGTGCGCTTCTCAGCAGTGCTAACATCAGCAGTATCTAGTGAGGTTTTCTGGAGAGATCGTAACAGTGCTTTTGTTAATAGATAAAAGCGGTATCCATGTTGATTTTTAGGGTCTAGGACACAACAGTAGACAGCGGCATCTTTGATGTGCTCAGGATCACCTATAAGTCATAAATTCTCAGTGTTGACATGTGTCCCTCTGGCTGTCACAAGACATCTTATGTATAGAATATGTGTTATGATGTTTTTCCCCAAAAATTGAATAGGGATTTGTGACAGGTGTGGCTAAACAGAGATGGTGTGATGTTGCATTCTGTGCTGTTGTTAGTTTTATGCGCATTTGTTAATATTAAAGTGTAGGGTTAGCTTGAGGAATTAATTTTTTTGTTTTTGTTTTCATATTCATAAGCATGCAGTCTTCAAAGTGATCAGTGCACACAAAAATATTATCATGTAAATACGCGCAGCTCTTTCCCAATGTCTTCTCGCCTTATATTTTGCACCTAAGTAGCAGATCTGACATACTGGGACACGGTATACTACTGTGATCTAGAAAGATCAGTGCAATTTAGCCACTGACAGCGCAACTCTGCACATACGCCTTTAAGAAATCCACTTATAAATTGGCCACATGCATTCAACTGTTATTTTTCCACATTTTCTTTACGTTCTAATTCATACGAGCTCACTTCTTTTCTTAAAAGTGAAAAAAAAAACAGAATAAATAGTATTTTTTTTAATACTAGCGTCACTGGAGTATTTGGTTTGCTATTTCTGTTTTCACTCTTGACTTATCAAGCAAATTACAAAATTCTACCTTGAGTGAAAATGGGAAATGAGATGTTTGCTTCTTTACACTTGAGGAATGCCACCATTTGGTGCGAAATTCTCCCACTTCAATGTAGTATATAGTTGGAAAAATTCCTCACAGATAAAACGTTTGAAGGAATTGAGTCGATATCAAAAAAATAAATAAATAAAGAAGAAAAAGTAAAAAAAAAAAAATTTAAAAAAAAAAAAAAAAAGTCTTCAAAACTGCCCTCCCAAAGGAAATCAGCAGACGTGGCTGTTTAACAACTGAAAAGTGTTGAACCATTTTGTATTTCTTAAACCTGTACATAATTTATAACCTTTCAAATCTAAACTTTTTACCACGCGCAATTCAAATGGATCCCGTTGTCCTTTCCACTAAGTCCATAATTGTGTAAAATTCAACCAATTATGAAACGAACACTAATGCAAAAATTTCTAATTAAATAATGAATAAACAATTCCAACATTCCAACATAAACATTTTCCTTAAATCATTTACCGACTTCTTTTAAACTCAATTTCAACAACTATAAACCCATTCCACAACTAATTCCATTGTCTTTACATGTCAAACAACACAAATTATCATTGACTTTTATATCTTCAAACTTAGTTTGCATAGTTGATCACTCTTTTGTTTGTTTATTACCTGCAATGTTTGCGAATACAACCAAATGAAAGGTACATTGCAAAGTAAACAGAAAGTGCTGGGCTCCGTGTGACTGCGTGCAGTTTTTATTGAATTGGAAAAGAGGCCACATGAGGGCGTCGGTTTATCGCACAAGTATGGCGCGCGCATGTTGAAAGCGATTGCATGTTTATGCGCGGCATTTTCTTTTTGTGGTCAGCCGAGTCATTTTTCAATCGCCTTTTGGCTCCGATGTGATTTAACAGCGACCCGGGGAAACTCTTGACGACGATCGAGGGACTCATAATCGAAAGGGTTCACCACGGGAGGCTTTCTTATAAATTTCATACCCACTCCATCACTCAATTTCCAAATAAGAAACGATGGCTGCAATTTAATAAAAACTCCCCGCCGCAATTTCTCGCACGCATTTATTAACGCTCTTGAAACGTTCTTTTCCTTAAACATACATATATGTATGACAAGTTAATTGACGGAAATATACGTTTCACTTACCACCGGCACCCATGTCGACCTGTATGAGCGCTAAAAATGATAAATTCACGCCTTTTGGCACAACCCAAGATGGAATTTATTAACCACAGATTTGTGTCCCGAATGCTTTTCTCTATGGGGAAACGAGTGCACATTTAAAGTGGCTAAATACTAATCCACTCAGTTGTGTGCCTCACGCTGTACATCATGCGATTATATAAAGAGAGCAAAATACAATTTATTGATTGCACTGCACATTACTCAACCATTATCATTTTAAATCTCAAAATTATTAGTTTGTCAAAAGAATTGATTTTTTATTTATTTTAGCCGTTATGATTTAACGCTCAAGCTTACTGTAATTGAAAGAGAGACTATGGATTGTTTGCAGTGCACAACCCGTGTGCTAGAAGCGTGGAAGCTAAGGAATTTCCATTCATTTCGTACGTATGAAATAGAAAGTATCAACTTGTAGTGATTTACAATTCAACGTTTCGGCTTACGGGACAGTTTGGTGTTTATGTAAGGCGAAAACACACCTAGTCTATCAATTATGACCCACTTCTTTCGACACCACGCTTCACCTGCAAGCATTATAACAATTGCAAGTTCGACAGTCATTTTGAATTTGGTTACTAAACCAAAACAAGGTTGCATAAGCAACTTGAAAAGCAACTCAAGGTTTCTTGTTTTAACAGTTTTTTTTATGATGGTTTATGGCTAAATACAACAAAACCAAAAATTCCTGGTGACTTGTATTTAATTTCTGTTAATTTTAGTCGGTTTTAGTCAACTTTCAGTGATTTTAGTCAATTTTCAATCATTTTTCAGTGATTTTAGTCAATTTTCAATCATTTTTCAGTCATTTTAGTCAATTTTCAGTCATTTTAGTCAATTTTCAGTCAATTTTCAGTCATTTCGAGTCAATTTCCAGTCATTTCGAGTCAATTTTGAGTTATTTCTAACCCCTTTTCAGATGGTTTAAACTGTGGAGCTCATTAGAACTTTTCTATTCATATGTACAATAAATTTAGCCCGAAATTAAGTTATATTCATATTTTAATCAATGTTTTGCTTTAACGTGCGTTAAAAACTAACTGCGCAATTGTGTTAGCATTTGAAAATGCAATTAAAAGTATAATTCACTTGAATTATTTCTTATTATTTACTCACATAACCATTATCTTTACAATTTCAAACATTTTAATACCTATTGCATGAGGAGTGTTCGTGCACTGCATGCCCCTTATCCCTTGATCATTTTCATTCCGTGGCAACTTATCACGGTGTTAGACAAAATGAGAATCAATGTACATGATTAAACTCAATATATACCGTTGCTTTTCGCCCGTTCTCACTTTTCAACAACTAAACCACATTAAAAATGTAAATTAAAAAAATAATAAATAAATAAATAAATAAATAAATAAATAAATAAATAAATAAACTAAAAAATAATTCTATTTCTAAATGGTTCATTGAATTCTCTTCCATTGAATTTTTTTTTAAAACTTGGGCACAATCAAGAAAGAGACAAAAGACCTCGATCCATTTGTCATGTTAGGAGTTGACCAGTTGAAAAGCGCATCGTTAGGGATAATTTTTCACGTGGACATCCCACACGCAGTCGGCTTAAAACAGACAACTTCACGATAAGAAGGCAACACGGCTAAAGAAAAGTGAAAGAAAAGTCACAGAGCATCTGTCTCCATCTGTGAAAAGGGCAAACAAAGTGAGCAAACAGACCCAGAACCATATACGTGACCGCTATTTGAATGCTTTTCCTCTTCGACAATCAATAACCTTCACTTATAACAGCACAATCAATTTTTACACATTACAAATTTCCACTTACACTCGATTTGACAAGCCCACCTTACTGTTTTATTGCACCAAAAAAAAACAATATAACTCATTTGAAAATCTAATACATCCGTTTGTGCCTGATTTGTTTGCAACTTGCAACATTGAATTTCGTACCACTGCACAGAAGACAGCTTGCCAATAGTGCGGTGCAGCCCTCTTATTGATGACCCTGCATTCCTCAGCCATTTTACAACCTAATATTGGTGCAGAGCACAGGACACACGTGCATATACTTCATTCTAAACAAATGCGCCTAACATTCTTTCAAATCTATTTGTTTTCCCAAAGAAACAAATACCTTTCTCCTTTTCAATCGTATATAACATGGAATCTTTAGTGTTTATTTACGACGAATCTTAATCGCTATTCAGGAAATCGATTAGCAATGGGTTTTAAACCAAGATGACGATGTTGTTTGTGGAGGCTGCTGCGTTGTTTCCAACCACATTGTCCTTCAGTCTAGAGGTCCCAAAAAGACAACACTTCAGGGCAGGCTCCAGGTCTATCAACGCCCTGTGCGATATTTTTTGTTTATCATTTTGAGTAGTCTGTGAAATTTGAGCACAATAATGTGCCCCATAAGTCTTGGCGCTCTATGCGATTGCACCGCTCGATCCTACCTTCGGTTGTCCGAACAGTGCCAAGTTCCAGACTGCCATAAGTGGTACCGGTATGCGCATATCATTTACTTCAGTCTGGAACTCGGGGCCAGGATTTGGGCATACCAAGTGCCGCGGTGAGCGCCAGTACACGTGCCTAGACTTGTTTCCAGATGCCACTTGCAGTTAAGCCAGTCGTACGCTGTAAACTTCTAATGTCCACTTATGCGAAGAAATCGGTTTTATGAACACCTGTACATCCTAATTAGTTCTAATAATTGGCATCCTGATGCCTTAAATTGTCTATTTTTGGGTCTACAAATTTAACGTTTGCAAATAAGCAGATTTGAGCATTTAAAAAATGAACTTTTTATAACGGCCCTACCTTTAAGAGCCCCCAACCAAAAGGCCAGTGCCTAAGCCTGCTGCTGGTCCGTCTGTTTCTTGTTGCATTCTGCTTTAATCAATTCCACGATCAAAAGACTCAGGAATCCTCAAATAATCTAAAAAGAAAAGTGCTATTGAATCGAATTTCACAAATTTGATTTCCAAAACAAACGGTTCAATTTGTTCAGTGCAATTCAGCAATATGACAAGAAAAGCAAAATGGAAGTGCTTTTGGTCTTTGTGCTCAATAACAGGCTAAAATTTGAGATTGGGTGTCATACACACACACATACACCAAGTGCAAATGGCTCTCTAAACTCCCATTCGCAAACTCGTGAAAATAGTCCACTTCAAGTGAGGGCGTAATTCTGTTGATAGTAATGTGTGAGAAGAGCCCTAGCAAGAAGCACACAAGTGTGAAATTATAATTTCAGAGAGCAAAGTAGATAATTTTTTTTTTAATACTTGTCAATTTGGTTTCAAAAATGGGTTATAGAGAGAGAAAGAGAGAGAGAAAGAGCAAAGAAGCACTTGAGCAAAATAGGCAATCAATTCCTCGGGGTGTCGTTTGTAGGATTTCCCCATCGGGAAGTTCCGTGTCTATCTCCCGACTTTCAATGATGATAAAACTCAGTGAGATTTTTACTACCACTCTCGTCTGTTTATATTCAGAGCGATAATCGGGCGTTGATGTCTACTTGAGACGCGGCACGGGTCAGCGAAGGGAAAAAGCGGCCATAAAACAAGCGTACCGAGATTAAGATGAGTTTCATATTAATTAACAGGGATCGTAGCCTGCAATTTTCTTTAAATATTTCGCGCTGTAATGGTCGGAAAAGATGGGGTGAAGCTGAAGCCGAACTCCAAGGCGGGGCTTTTGGCTTGGATTGTTCAATTATCAACACGAATTTATATTTGGCCATTAAAGTGAGGAATTTTCTTGTTTCGGATTAAAGACGATGTGGGGAAAAACATGTTTTGAACCCGTTTGAATTTAATTCAATGAGTTTAAAAATTATTCTATTAAATAATCATTAATGCGACTCATAAAGTATAAGTTGATGACACGCGGCACACCCATTTTTACAACGGTAACATTCACATAAGAACGACTTCCGTTCTGATATTTCATATCATGTTCCCTAGTGTCGAGATAATGTAGTAATTCGGAGTTGATTTGTAGAACTCTGTGTATGGCAGTTGATCAAGTGGGCGCGGCTACTACTATGTCCTTGTCAGATTTCTCATATACGATAAAATAAAAAAAAGAGTGAGCCATGTGTGCTGCCATGACAACTATTTGTCGATTGGGTTGCTGTCCGGAGAAAATATTTGTGCGTGTCACACAATAGTTTTGTTCGCTTGCTGCTTGTATCCAGCAGGTTTACTTTAAAGTGAACAAACAGACTGAATAACAAAGAAATTGGAGATTTTAATGGTGCCACTGTAAACGCCAAAAATCTAGCTCAAACAAGTGTTCTAGATAAGTACATCTTTTCCAGAAAACTGGTTTTGTTTACATGACCACTTTTCTAGGAAAAAGAAATTCGGATTTTCACTTATCTAAAAACTGTGTACATGTAAACGTGGTAAATTACTATGTTTATATGGCCACAGTTTTCCATATAAATAAAAATCCAAATTTTGCTTTTTTGGGAAAATGTATGGGTTTTTACATAGCGTTAGTTTTCCAATAAACTTGAAGTCGTACGACATGTTTAAACTTCAATTAAACTTGCGCATTAATCATCCACAATGCACCACACACAAATAACGTGTGTTTTGTGTCACAACGATATGACGTCAGCTGTTCTAGAAAAACAGTGAATGGGTGTTTAGCTTTCCAAATAAGCAGATCTTTTCTGGAAAACTGGTCTGTTTACATGATCAGTTTTCCAAAAAAACAAAATTCGGATTTTTACTTATCCGGAAAACTTGGTACATGTAGACTTGGTAATGTATACGCACGCAGTTTTCTGGATAAATAAAATCCAATTTTTCACTTATCTGGAAAACCGTGTCCGTGTAAACTTAGAACATGACATCATCAAAGCAAAATGATTGCTTGTAGCCAAAATTCACAACAATGCACCCTAAATTTGCCTTCATCAACACAATATTATTGCTTTGAAATAATGCTCTTCAACTTTCTAATTGCAACATTTGTAAAATCTCTTTTGATAAAGAAGTTGGAAGTTCAAAGAAGTTCAAAGGTCATTTTTAATGGCACCATTGAACTCCCCACCACTGCATTCCTATTTGCTCGTTCAATTGGATTTTTGACTCCATTAACGGTTTTTAAGTTATTCAGCCAGTTCACTTTAAAGTAAACCCCTGTACAAAATTAATTGCCCAATGTTGTTCCTTTCCCCCTTTGGTAAAATTTGGATTGTTTCGCCATTAGGTAGGAAGTTAAATGAATTTATTAGATGAACACACAAATGTTTGTGTGTGAATCGAAGTTAATCCAGCGAGCAAATCACATTTGTTTGTTTTCATCATGGTTTCGTAAACCGTGTAGGATGCAAAGAGGTGTAACTTTTGTCAGTTCTAATTGATTCGTTTCAAAATCGAGATAACAAATTTACCTCTCAACATTTTTCCAATAATACAGACTATTGTTAATACAAAAAAATAAAAAATAAATTAATAAACAGATAGAAATTTAAATTCATTGTAATCACATAATTCATAGTAGCTGCTTTCTAATTATTTCTCCCTGACTGATATTAATCATTTTTATGAGAAAAAATTCCAAACTTCAACTCGCACACAATAGAAAAATTGATTTTTATTTTTATTTTGTCAAAAAAAAAATTTTTCCACCGAAATTAATCACTTTCTTGATTATTAAAATAAATATAAGACTAATGGTGTGTTTTTTTGCTAGATAATTGAATTGATTCGGCATAAAAGTTGAATTTATGTCTATTTTTCTAAACGCTTTTTTATTTTCACCGGGATTAAAGTTAAGTGTTTTTGTTTACAAATGTTTATTGTCATTTTGTTGGTCCTATTGCCATGCTGTAGAGGGCATTTTTCCCGCTCTAAATTGCTCAAAACAATTTTCTCTTCGCAACTGCGCTATAAACTCTGCTTCAGTTACTTCCAAACAGAGAACTGGCAGTGTGATAATTCTACGACTAGGTGGAAACCATACGGAAAGCAATTGCATCAAACCTCACTCTCACCAGGACCACGGCCCAAGGGTATTGGGTAGAAGGGTCATTTCAACTTCTAAATATCACTCCAGAGTAAAACGATTGGTACAAAAAATAATAATAATAAAAAGAAAAAAAATATATATAAAAAAAGTGATCAGTTTACAACGAGAACTGCACGTGGCCAAGCTACAAAAACGAAACCCGTTTTATGTATGAAATCAAATAGTTGAATGTCTGATTTCAATTTGGGATTATAATATTCATGTGTGCAGCTGCTGCGATTCATCATTCACAACAGTTGGCGACTAATAACCGCAGAAAATGAATAATGACACGACACTTTTTGTCGGGGTATACGAAAAAAGCGACAAAAACGCTTCAATATTGAAAGTTAAAGGCGTAAATTAAGAGCAAAATCATTGCAATATGAGTTAGCCTCCGCTTAATACTCAATCAACACAACACACAACAATAATTTTTGCGAATAAAGTTGTCAAAAGTTTGCAACACTACTGTCTTAGTATTTTATTGGTTTTGGCTATATTAGTTTTGACATTTGAGAACATTTGAGAACAGATGTTTGTGGCCTTTTACGCATTTATACAGTAATATTCATCGGATTAACATGTGCAAATGAGCACACACATGAACTTTAACCACAAATTACCTCAGATTTAAGCACTGGATAAATTTATTTATTAATAAATTTTCATATTTATTCAGTCAACGTGTAATTTCTGACTTTCAAATAATGCCTATTAATTAAATAGGAGAAATAAATACAATTATTTCTTACTTGCAATGTGTTGATATAAAATTGTTACGGTTGAGCAACAAACCGAACAGGAAAAACAAAAAAAAAAATCTCCAGTGTTGTTATGAAATTTTTCATTGAGCTGTCACCAAGGAAACGAGATCTTGAAGCTTGAGACACTTTGGTCATAAGGATTCTTCAACATCCTGAAATAGTATATGGAATGGCAAAACAAGAAAATTGTAACCATAACAACCGGTTTTTTTCTCCCGTTGGTGCTGAAAATGCTGTTTGATGATATCCCCAAAAACAAAACAAATGTTAACCGGAAGTCTAAAATATTTAAATTTTCTCAATTTCTTGAGTTTCTTGCGCGTTTATCAGTGTGGAACATCTTGAATTCTGACGTTTTAGACTTAACTTTGACCCGTTGCATTTACCTTTGTTGTCAGTACAGGAACGGCGACGTATAATTGGGCAGTGCAAACACCGAGTGTGGCAAATAAATGCCAACCTTTTCAAGTGTTTGCCCTTGTGACGTATTAATTGTTAGTGCAAAGGTTACTCCTAATAGAAATTGCGTCTTGGAACAAAAGGTGTTTGTATCAAAATCAATTGTGGGTGGAAAAAGCGTTTGTTTTTGTGGTCGAATGCGTGAAATTTAAGCAAAATAAAAATTTACTTTCAATATCGTATAATTAATCAACTAAAAAACAATATATATTTACATTTACTGCAAATTAATTTAACTTGCAAGTTTTCTGCTGCAGGTTATTTAACCTGCAGTTTGAAGTTTGAAGTAAAACCTTAAAAGTTAGCTTGAAAATTATTCCTACATCTTTTATCTCCCCTTCAAGCTTCAATTCCCAACTGCAGAGCAGGATAAAAGCAAAACATTTTTTTCATGTTTGGTACTTTTGAGTAGTTTCTTTGCAGTACCTCCAACAAAAAGAAATTCGAGGTTAAATCAAATAAACCAAACTCTAAAAAAAATAAAAGGCGGATGACAAATGACGCAAGTTACTTCTTACAGGCAAAAAATACACTTTTTGTATGCAAAATGTGCTGTTAAAGCACAGATCTGCTCGTTTCAGATGCAAAACTGTTGTTTTATGAGCAAAAATGCACTTTCTGGTAGAAAAATGCCCCTAAAAACACACTCTTCACCGGAAGTGTATAAAAATACACACAGATTAACATGTTTCCTCGGAAACTTTACATCTTTGTCGATAACTTGCAGAGAAAACACACAAACAGATGAATAAACGACAGCTTACTGTTAATAATCATGAGGATATTATTCAGCAAGCAACACGAAGCACTTCTTCCTACAGACTAAGAATAAAATGTTATGCCCTAGGGAGGCACAATAACATGATACTAGGAGTAGAATAAACAAAATTGGAGCCCCCTAGTGGCACCACACTACAAAAAAAATATATATTGCCGTATAAACATTATAACAACACATACTAAGCCTGTTGCTGCATCTAACTGTTATAACACTCGAGTTCATCAACTCGAATTTATGTTTTAATAGAAGAATCTGCGTTGAGTGAAGCCAAACTTAATTAAGTGCTTGCAACATTAAAAAAAAATTTACACCAGCGAACTAAGAGTGTGAGGGGGAAAAAAGCAATTAAACATAATTGCTTGTTTTCTCCAGCATCCACTCCAAAGCTAAATCTGTTAATTGATTGCAACCCTTTATGAAGGACACAATTTTAATTTTTTAATAATTAAATTTCACCTATGAATATTTTAACGCCTCACTTAAAAAAAAATCCTTGTACACGATTTTAAAACTTAAAAACATAAATAAATAAATGAAAAATAAAAAATAATAAAAAATAAAAATAAAACGAAACTATTTCGATTTTTCACGACAACTACTCCCATCCGAACTCACACCACAAGAAATATTGATTTGTTTTTCCGCCATAAAAACCATATATAGATCGATGTCAGTTCTTTATTTATTAATAATGCACCTTGGATACAAGTTGTGACAGAAATGAAAGCCTCTTGTCACAGACTATACAGTCTTTTGTCAAGTTCAATTTCCAAATAGACCTTTTCACTACCCATACATAATTAAGGTTATTGTCGTGTGCATTACACATTGATCCTTCTCAACCATCAAAAGACAATAGATGCGCAATTAAAGAGAGTAATAACATCAACAACCACCCTTAAAAAACAAATTAATTTTTTTTTTACAAAGCACCATTAATAATTTCCTTCCTTTTCACCAAACAATTTAAATTTAAAATTTTAATAATTCCATCATAAAACAATTCAAATTAAACCTTGGAAGAAATGAATTTATTAATAGCAGCTGGTGAAGACATTTTTCTCTCTTTTATTATTCCCTGTAATTGATTAATTAATGTCGCCATAGATAAGTGCACGCGAAGATCCAATTGTCCTCGAACTTTCCACCCAAACCTTCATCAAAGTTAACACAACAAAAACAAAAAAAATTAATTCCAACAAAACTAATTTTATTTCCCACTGCAAAATAAAATCACCTAAGCTTTAAAACTAAACGAAGACCAATACCTTCCCCATCAATCCATCGGAGCAAGCAGCTGCCTCTTCATTCATTCATTCATTCATCACCAGCGCGATAACAGAAAGAACGAACACACTAATGCAATTAACAACTCGTTGCTCCGTTCACTGTTTCCTT
Organism: Strigamia transsilvanica; assembly: GCA_034701245.1. Lineage (NCBI taxonomy): Eukaryota > Metazoa > Arthropoda > Chilopoda > Geophilomorpha > Linotaeniidae > Strigamia > Strigamia transsilvanica. Next base: position 18,874 of record JAQIXU010000394.1, on the reverse strand, counting down.
CGACATCAATACCCAGTAGCTATCAAAACACTTGGATTAAAACCAAACTCAAAAATATATCGTTCTGAACATTTGCTCCAAGTATAACACCCGTGGGAAGCATAAATAGATGCGTACAAAAACATGCGCAAAGTGACAAACTACTCGGGGCCAATTATGCATGCAAATGAGAGGTCTCTGGCTCTCTTGTGGGACGCATTAATTCGCATTCTGCATCCTCCCTCGTGCTCGTCAAGTGATATGCGGCGGACACGCCATTCATCACTTGGAATTTCCCTCGCGCGGGTCCTCTCGGGGCTCGTCTCTTTACAAAGTCCACTCACTCTGCTTTTCGTTTAACAAGTTCCTTCCCGCCTAGAGTTTCGTAAGTAATCCTAGAATTATGCGCATTAGATTAATAAAGATGGATTTAAATAAACTAAAGGTTTTTCTTCTAAATTTTCCTCGAGTGAAAATTGGAAATAATAAATATTGTGTGTATTGATTGGTAGAACCAAACAAATATTTGTTGCTTTGGTTGGCTTCGAAACCATTGCAACTTCCATGCGATGTTTGTTTTCCAACTCCAAATTCTTAGATCAAAGTAGTGTATTGATCATTTGATCAAAAGATTTTCACGAAAACAAAGCAAGAACATTCACACAAATCTCTTTGCATTCTGTATTTTGAATTATTAGGTTCGAACGAAAATAGAAACGCGTTTTATTATTATTGTTGTTTGTCCTAAACGATAAACAACTGCTGCAAAATCTCCAATCGTTGTAATGGTCGATCTAACTAAAATTCAAAACGGCTGCCAACAAGACGCGATTACCGAGGGGATAGCCAATGCTGGAAATCTGGTACGGGCAGTAGTGGATTTACATCATTTGGAGCCCTTGGCTCTAAAATAATCGTGGCCCCTACAGTGGTGGGATTCAAAAATTTGTACAACCAGCTTCACCAACCTGCTGACTCTTTTTGGCAGCAAAAGTGCAAGTGGAGTCTGATATTCAAAATTCCGACACTGGCAATCGATTTTTAAACTCATTTCCAATCGATTTGGCAAGCTTCCGGCACTTTTTAAGTTTTGGCCAATTTTTGCCCTACTCTGTTCCTACTCGAAATCTGCCTGAAATCGTGTTGGAATCCTGAGACATCCTGTTGGAATCCTGAGACGTCCTGTTGAAATCCTGAGACGTCCTGTTAAAATCCTGAGACATCCATAATTGCCGAAAGGGTAGACAATCGCAAAAATTGGGTACGAGATTTTGAAATCCTGTTGAAATCCTGAGGCAATTATTGCTATTATCTCTACATATTTAATCGTGATGGGGCCGGCTAATCGTTTAATTAATTGTGAGGAGTATCTGTCTGTCCGATCTCTATCTCCTCCCAAACCGCCAGACGGATTTCGAATCCAAAAAGTGCAAGCGAAGTCGGTGTAGGCTACTTTTGGAATTTTTTGCATTGATATTAGTATCAATATCAATATCACTATCAATACTAACAATAAAGCAGCATATTATTGACGATTCTTGGTAATTTATAGTCGATTCTTAACAATTTCTTAATTTTATTTTTTAATTGATTTTGTTTGAGTTTTGATAATTAGGGATCAATTTCGGTCGTTTTTTGGTAATTTTTTGTGTTTTGTCAATTTTTGGTAGAATGAAATACTTAACCCAGGAAATCAAAACTTGGGAAAACTTTGAGAAAAAGCACCCAAACTCAACTTCTCACCATTACATTGCTCTTTGTGTTTTTATTGTGAAAGTTTTGGATTTCAAAGATTGCAGTATGGGATTCCAGGGCACCACAAACGCTGTTAGAACACCCACTCTCTGTTGTCAGAACATAGATTGCCCACACAATTTAGATACTGAATTCAATTGGTTTAGTCAATTTAAACGTCTATTTTAGTGTTTTTGATCAATTTAAGCATTTAATTTAGTCATTTTCATATTGAATTTTGTCATTTAGCATTGGTATAGTGGTCAGCTTAGATTAGGGCAGGTTAAGTCAGTTTAGTTTCAGTTAGTCCAGGTTAAGTTAGGTTAGTTGATTTCGGAGCAACTTCTGTCGTAAAAATAACCACATTGCTAAAATGACGCCGCAACATTAAAAAAAAAGATTATTTTAACCTCGAATCAATCTGAAGATGCTGTTAATCTGGTACGCAGATTGAGTGCGGATCCGATTGGCCATCCCATCCACGGATTCAGAGGAGACAGACATACAGACTGCAAACTACACACAATTAAAAAATACATTTTGAAATAATAAACCAATAATTATGAGCAGTCTTAAAGAAATAAATTTAGAAACAATAGCCACTGCCACATTAAAAAACTGTTTATCGATAGGATGAACGGGACTGCCAGTTATTATTACTTATAATAAAATCCAAATGACTGCCCTGATTGATCCGTGTCTGTAACGCTGAGTGAGGGCGCCACCGTCACTATTTTCATGCCCCCACCAATGCGGGGCACCACTGTTGCCACTTGACAACCGCCATCTTTGCTTTGATCAAAGTGCGAAAATGGCTAGATTGAATGATAAAACTCGTTACATGGAGATTTAAACGACCTATTTAGGTCATTTATTTTTATCCCATTTAAACACGCATGAATGAACTTTTAGACAAAAATCTCGTTCAAAAGCTCGTCTAAACGTGTTTATACGTTATTGAACGCGCCTAGTGACCTCCGAAGTAATTTTACGTTGCGCCCCTTTCACTTTTTATAAAATATTTAATTTAAAAAAAAAAATAATAATAATTCTTTCCAAGTTTATTTATAAAATTTTTAAACCAAAACGTTCGATTCCCCTTTAGTTCGACTTTGCTTCCTTTCTATACAGCTTAGCCGCTTCATTTCTCGTATCGATTGCTTTCTGATTCGTGTAACTACGAACTGTTGAACGCGATCGATACAAGAATTACGCGAATAGTTTTTCACGTGTGCGTGATCCGCGTTTCATTGCAAATTCCCCAAACACCGAGATGGAGTATACCAAAACTTTTCTTTCTATTTTTCCATCTGCTATTTTTCTGATGGATCGGTGTCAAGAGGTGGCTCTCGGCCCGCTCTCACCTGTCTAAAGCGTCGACACGCTCGATTTAACCCATTCTCCCTTGAGATGCGCAGCCCACCTTTCCAACCTGCACTGCACGTACCTTACGCCTACTCAAGGAGACCCCTTTAAGTGAACTAAAGTAAACAGCCCTATACACACAACAAGGCCTACTTTACACCATTCCTTCTTGCATTTTTTCACTAAAACTAAAAAATTTCAATACAAGACCTTATTTTGATTAAAATTCCTTACTTAATGGTGTGTAAGCAGTCAAAAATTTACGCTGACAGCACCAGTTTCACCTTGTGCATTGAAAATATTATTTTACCCAACCAAAATATTTTTTTAAATATCAATAAGCAATTATCCACACTTACGTGCTGTTATAAGAATAAATAATCCAAAAAAAATAAGGAAAAAAACCACGTGCTCAACATCATGAAGCGATAAACTTGATATATTAATGATATAAATTGGTATATCAATAAAAGCAGCTATAAATTGCCGTAAATATTTATCCTATCATCATGAAAAACGCGTTAACATCTCCCCACATCATTTATTTAAGTTTGCATAAATGAGTAATGACAAAATTTTCTATTTTTTTTTCTTTCATTTTCCGACCCAACATCGGCAACTTAATGCAAAAATCCAATCCGCATACACGAGCCTTTACTATTAAAAGGGGGAACTGTTCCCAGTTATTAAAAAAAAGAATTGCTTTCTATGGATAAGTAATTGATATCCATGAATATTTCATAATCTAATGTATATGCAATACACTCGTTAAGCCATCGGTTCTTCCACGCAGCCGCCGGAAGCGCGCAAGTTGTGACTCGCTAGTCTCGCGATGTTTATTACGAAGGGAATTTTCCCCCAAAACACGGCCATAAAATTAATAAATGCACGAGTTTTGGACTAATAGATTATTTATATATCAGAGAAAACAACATTTTTATAGCTCTTAAACAAACTGCACATTTAATAGTGCGCCTTCCGGCCGATATTTTGTGTAAAATGTTGAAAGATAAAAATTGGAACGTCTTCATTATTTATATCCATCAAATTTAAACGCTGCCAGCCATTCCTAATGCTTATTTACTATTTCAATACGAACCGACGCTACAAGAACCGAATAAAATAAAAATTTATAAAATAAAGATCACGTGTCTCTTTTTTTTTTCTCCTTTTCTTTTGAAAAGTCGGAAAATAAAGTTTACCTCTTAAAGATTTTTTTTTTATAATTTTGGATTTGACTGCCGGCTTTATCAACTCATGTTTGCGATTGATCATTTCGTCATTTAAATATAAAAGCAAACACAGCATTTTTTTTTCGGGCGGTTTTTCTCATTTTTAAAACCACGTTGGCATATGTTCGAAATTGGCGATTGACTTTCAACTAACATCTCCAGGACGTTCCCGTACCGATGTACCAACATGTGGAACGAACTACAACTCGACATCCACGAAACAGTAAAGCGCATTCAAAGTATGTGTTTCTACGGTTTTTGGTGTTTCTATAAACGAAATGGGCACCAAAACACCGACGAATTCATAATTTCATACTTAAACACCATTACAATTAACATGTATTACTCCCATGGCGTGTTAAACCAATAAATAAATAAATAAATAAATTATTTGCCTATAAAAAATTGAAATAACTTTATTTTTCCATTTATAGTTTGGCCAACACTTGAGCATTTCTTTATTACAGTATCTGTCTGTATATATAAAGTTTAAATCCATTCGACACATGTCCCCACTTGGCATTTCTCCCTTATTGAAAGCTGTTTGTACGCCCTTGTCAACACACATCTCTCACGTGCACGGGTGAATGTTCAGAGCAGTCAACCACCCTCATTTTGAATGGAAACCATGCCATGGTGACTTGCCATCACCTTCCAAAATAGTCCGATCTTTATCCCGGGTAGAGCACGTGTCGTTTGAAATTCAGTTCGACCAATCGTGACTTCCAAGACACCGATAAAGAAGGCATCAAAGGAAACGTGGACTCGTATCTCCCAACGACGCTTCTTCGCTGCGCATTTTCCAATGCAGTGCAGCACAACGTTCGATCGTCTACAAATCAAATCATTAGAGAAAACAACCGAGGGATTTAATCAACTCAGGCACACGCAAAAAGGATCCGATTAGAAAAAGCTTAGGAGACTTAAACTTGCACACATGAAAATGTGCAGTAGATCCTTTCATCCCAGCGCACAGCGAACATTCCCAATAGGGTTGGTAAAGGGTCAGCTCCGTCTTCCCCTGTCAACAGCTGTCGCTTTTCCACTCGATGAATTTCGCCTCGCGATCGGTTCTCGCTCATCCATCAGCCCGGGTCTAGGATCATAACGACCTGCCCTCTACAGCCATTATTGTCACCGCAGGTGTGGCAAGTTTCCCCACCTTCCTTCATCTAAGGCGACCCTCAAAATAGCTCTGTTGGGATCTCATGTTTACTGATGTGGAAATGAAGACCAAGCTCCTGCGCTTAAAAACGGATATAAAAAAAGCGTACCCGTGTATCTGGGGAGAAAAAATATATCTTCCCTTTTTTTTTTCTTTATCTTTTTTATACATTTTTGGCTCCCAAAAGGCTTAAAACGCATCAACTTTCAAGTTCTTCAACTCGAGTGTAAGACAAATGCGTAGCTGTTTTCTGTTGCTGGTATTTGCAGTGAAGGCGACCTCGAGCGGAGTTTTTTTTTTTTTTTTTTTGCTTGTGACCACCAAAAACTATAAACTTTACTTTAGCCCTTTTTTATTTTCTATTGTGCAATTTCGCCCGGTTCGAACTTACTTTCTTCTTTACGGCCGCTGTAATTTCCTGGAAGATTGTTGAAGATGATCTTTATTGTAACTTCAGACTCAAGAACGACCTCTGCCGACTCCGATTGAAATTAGATTGAGACAGAATCAATAAAGAATGGCATCGCGTAATTAATTTCATGCTGCAGACAATTCATGTAATACGTGATCCCGTGTCAAAATGGATCTTGTTTCAAAGATGGAACGAATAGACCCAAATTCCATTGTTTTTTCCCATTATTTTTTAAGTTGTGAAAACAAAACGAATATATTGAGATCAATACGAAATTGCAACGACATAACTCAAAAAAGAATTTCCAAAAAGTGATGGCAGGTAAATTACACAGCACGAGAACGATTTTTCTTCACATTTCTATATAATTTACCCCGAAAAAATACCTCTGCTAATCTAAAATCATAATTCTCTGTATTCAATTGAACATAACATACAATCAAGATCAATTTTCTGTCATACAATTTTTTTAAAAAAAAGGGATTTATGACTTAAATTTACAAATCCTTTTTTAAAAAAATATTTTTTTACATAAAAAAATTTCTTTGTATTCAATTTCAGTGAAGTGTACTTTCTGTTTCTGCGCATTCCTTCCCTCCCTCCCCAGATTGCGAACCTGGTGGAGGCAAAACCAACCTGTCTTTCGCCAGTGCACTGAACTGTTGAGCTGTTGGCAAAGTGTACGCGTTCTTCAGCTCGTAACTCTCAATCAGGATGGACTAAGACGTTCGTCCCGTACCCATCCGCTGAACTAAGGTAAGACCTTGTTTTTCAACTCTTTACCCTTATCGATTGCCGTTGCCATCTCACCTGTTGTGCGGACATAAATCACCCACCCCCGCGCGTCTATCGATCCATGAAAAAGGCACGCGTGCAAGCGTGAGAACCCCTCCTCTCTTTTCCCGCCAAAACGAGCACGAAGAGCTCAGGTAGAAATATCGGTTTTTTAACGAGGACAGTACAAGCTGACCCTAAACCCAAGTGGGTCACACCAACCCTTATGCTACCTCGTTTCATTTGCTCCTCCCGCGAACAAACTTTCACACATAATGCATCAATATAATAGTGGAAATCATGCAAGCGTTTGAGTGAAAATTATAGCACAAGCACTTGTTGAAGCGTGAGAAAAAAGAGATTGAAACGAGAGAATCAAGTGAGAAATCTTAGACCTTTGTCTATTATTTTTAATTACACTAGCCTCATTTAAATTTCTTCAAAATATTTAAACCCAAAATTAGAAAAAATTTTGTGTTGACGTCAAATTAGGTCAATCACAATTTCAACCCCGAATTGAATACTGATTTATTCAAATGTTGATATTTGACAACAATACGAGAGATTATTCACCTGTCTTTCAAAGCAAAGCTGAAGAAATAAGCAAATACGTCAATTGTATATGAAAAATTCAAATTCCATGCACTCGATTGCGGTTTACTCAGGTGTTGATTTGTCAGTCTAATGTAAGACGCAGGTGCGAGTGAGCACACACACAAGATAATTGATGTCATCATCACCTGTTTACAAAAGGAGTAGAGTGTGCAGTTGAGAAATCAGCTGACACAACATGATATAAGATAAGATCAGACTTTATTGCACGGCTGACCTGTGTCGCCTAACATTTGCGCTTAAATAAATTTCTATTCATCACTCTTTTAAAGTCCCTTCCACATCGGGTTAATTAACCACGATTGCATCTTGCCTACTTGATTGGCTCGTTGCTCACGTCCTGACCTCGTTCAGGCCCGTCACGTGGAATCCGGAAGGATTCTACGCATAAAATTTCAAGACGTTTTGACCTCGCCGTGCATGAATCAAGTTTTCAAAATTCCAAAAAACCCACTTAAAGTGGGTCTGAAATAAACCAAAAAGTATCTAGGTTAATATGCGATGCTGTTTTGCTTGTGTGTACTTCTTTTTGTTTGTTTTGTGTCATCGTAAAAGCATAAAACTCTTTTTTCCTTCCTTATTTCCAAGCAGAACGACACGCCAATAAATTTTTTCCTGGAAGGTTGTTTCCATTATTTTTTTTAAAAATCGAAATTACAAATCCGCAAGTAAAGTAAACCAGAATTTAAATAACTTTCCTTCAATAAATTTATTTTTTTGTTGGAAAATGAAAACGTGTCATCCCAGAAATCTTCAACCGTGACCAACATTCAAGGAACCGGCAATTACCGGTATCATTATTATTATTATTTTTATTTTTTTAAAAATTGGAAAATTGAAATAATTTTTTATTAGTATAGAAAATGATGTATTTGGCTAAACCAATACCCCATCCATCATCATTTTGCGGCATTCACTGCATGACAAAATGATAACATTTCATGGCAGTTGCCTAGACTAGAAAACAAATGATGGTATGGAAAGAACCGGGCACAAATTTATGAACCTCCTGCTTGAGAATGACGTCAGATTATATCTTTCAGATACGAGTCAACGTGTTTAGAATGTTAAAATTACAAGGTCTATTGTCTCCATTTGTTTTTCCGCTTTAATTAAATTACCATAATATTTTCTCCGGTATTTTTCTTGCATTTTTTACTAAAAAATTCAACAAAAATGTCGTAGGCTATGCACAAAACTATTCAAAGTGAGAAAAAAATACAAAAAATACAATAGGTGCATTTAAAGTTTCTGCTTCTGTGATTTTTAGTGTTTTTTTATAATCAGCAAAAACAGGAAAACTTGTCAATTTGTTCGTTTTTGGGTCTTATGCTCGGTGTTGCGAGTAAATCCCATCACTATAATCAACTAGGAGGTGGATGCTTCTCATGAAAGCATTATGACGATTGGAAAGTTTGACCCCTCGATCTAACTTTTGTGGCAGCCATCTTGAATTTGGTTGTAAAAACCAAAACCCGATATTCACCACTTCAAAAACCACTTTTTGGTGATAATTTTTGGTGTCCATTTGGTTTACAAAAACACCAAAAGCGATAAAACAGAAACTTTGAATGTGCCTAATGTCCAATGTCTAGGTTTTGTCAATAGAGCGCGGGTGCTCTGTTAGAGCATTTAAGACACAATTTACATTACTTCATACAAATACAGAAAAATATTTCAACTTCTACTTTTTTTTCAATTAACAAATTCCCAATTAATTAGCTCTGATTAACGTTTAATTAAAACTCATTAACGATCGAATAGCTACTTTCAGCCGTCCACAATGCGCACGCCTTTCATTTCAATCAATACACAATTTTCAAAGCCATAAACTCATATTAATCCGCTTAAAAAATAAATAACCCACAGTTAAGTTAATGAAAGACGTCTTCATTAAATGCCTGACATTTGCGGTCTTTGTTTTTTGTTTTTTTTTAAAAATATTTTTAAAAATCAAAGCATTAAACCTCGGCCGCGATTTGCGACTCGACAACAAAATTGGTGCATTAGCGAAACCATAGTTGCTTAGAAGACGACGACGTGTTTAAAAGCTGAATTCGCCTTCGCCACGTCCTCGCAGGATAAATGGCGCTTCCATTAAGTCAACTCCAGGTCACAATCTCACTGACTAAAAGACTAATGTAAGTGAATTCCTTTCCCAACACCGAAATCTACTGAAACAAACTCCATCCGCACTTATTAGCAATTAACAACGGGACCACAAACAGAGAAGCGCACTTGAAATATGTTTGTTTCTTTGACAAGTTGAAGTGAGACATCTGTCACGGAACGAGAGAAGCTCCGTCTGCGTCCATTCCCCTCCCCATACTCTCAGTTCTCCTCTTAACGTCCAGATCGCCCATTACAGAACTTTAACCCATGACCGCACACCACATGGACGATAATATAACGTCCAAAAAAATCCTCTAAAGGTCAAACTAAATTTTTTTTATTTTTTAATTTATTTATTTTCTAAAAGTCCTTTGGATTGGTGTCGTGTGTCCAAGTACCCCCCAATTTCCCGAGTCAGTATTTGTGTTTGGTAAATATTGCAAAGAAAAAGTGTAAAATCAAGAAATGAGGTTAACGTCGAAAAACAAACATTTGATAATAGGAGCTTGAAAGAAAGGTGTGTGAGAAGGGTAGGGGGTGTCGAGGATCGATTTATTTCTGTGTGAGAACAAGTGGGGCTGTTTGGTTTAAACAAACTCTTGTTTTCAGTGCAGGCTCGCCTCCGCCACCCTGACCGACTCTTATTTATGTTTGTTCCTTTTTATAGTTACACACTTTTCTGCTACACTTGAGTTGAAAGCATGAATAACACCTGCTGCCAGCCTCCCGTGTTCACAGAACCTTACCTATGAAATAGTAAGCTGCACACAAACAGAAAATAAAAAATAAAAAAAAATTTATTTAAGATCCATTTTTAAATCTCACGAGAATTAGTTTTGGCGTATAATTTGGACCAAATCTGATCCAAAAATGACAAAACGGCTCATTTCCTTTCATTTTGTATAATTAATTTTATCGGAAACCGAACAAAGCGTCGTAAATAAACAATAAGCATGACGTCATTGACCCCAGATCAATTATTCAAACAATAAAGGCGATGGGAACCATTGCGCTTTAAGAAGATTTTGACGTAGAACTACTTTAGAACTACTTCTGTTTTCTCTGGGTTGGGAGCCTAAACTAACACTTGAATAATCGGATGCAACGGAAATAACAAACGAACGACAGTGGGAACATTGTTATATAACAGGTGACAGCCAACAACAATAACCACGTCATCTAAGGTCTGTCCAGTCAGCACTACCACCATCTCTGATCAGGACGAAATTTACCACAGAATTAGTGCTCAATTAGTGCTAATTTGTCGTCTACGCCTAGTAACACTTTAAACCAATGCTCCTCAAAAAGGTGCTCCACGAGCAAGAAGCTGCCGTCGGCATCAGGTGCTGTGACCATGTAAGCAGTAACACATTTGGACAAAAAATACTGGTCCGTCACACTACATAATTTGAGAAGCACTACTGTTTTAAACTGCATTCTTAAACAAACAAATCAAAATATTTCTTCCGTAACACAGAGACGTGAAGTAGTTAGTTCTACATTTTGTGCCCCTATAATTTCTAACTTCATTTAACTTCTGACAGGCTGCTTAAACTTGAGCCCTCCTGACACGTGCCATCAATTGGAAAATTATACGAAACAGATCGGGAGTGTCAGCAATAATTAGGAAAATGAAATAAAACAAAAAATAAAAATAAAAAAGTCACGAACTTACCAGGTTAATTGTTGCCAAATTGCACATTCATTTTTCACACTCAGTCAACGAGGAAATGAATCTTTTCCACCTTCAATCGGATCGCATCGGTACAATGAACTCGGCAAATCTCGGCAGGTGGTGATGGAAACCCCGTTCGGTTTGCTTTCCCATTGTTAATTAACGGCAGCACAGCAAACTCGTCGAACGAACGAGAACGAAGCAAGCAACCCCTTTGCCGCTTTGCTTGGGCAATCAGTGTGGCGGAATTGACCCGGTGTCAGGCTCTTTGAAAATCAAGCAAAATAATGAGGCCTATTATGAAGTGCTAACAATTCGTATGGTTTCGTCAAGTGGAATGGAGCAATGTCGTTGTAATTTCCGCTTATACGAATCAGTTTAATTAGAGAGCGGGGGTCGAAATCATGAGTTGCGTGCTTACCGCCGCGCAAATATCAAAACAATAAAATTCTAAAGCTTTTCCTACGGTTCAACAGAGCCCTCTCTATCTGTTTTATGTCTTGTCACTTATTTTCCCGTAATGACGCCATCGGGAATGAATTAAGGGCGCGAAAAAATGTTTATGAAGTCTGTCGCTTTGTTGTTGTAGTTGTTGTTGCAGCAAACTTTGAAAGGATCGAATAAATGCGGTTGTTTTCGTTAGATATAAATTTTGCCGACGACGCAAATTTGTGTGAGCAAACACCAGGCCGTTTTATATGTTTGGTCAAGCGGGAATTCCTCTTCTCTCCGAGCCCGAATACTCAGCTGATCGCAATCTGCTCTCGGCTCACAAATTAGACAAACAGTTCGTTCCAGTAAACCGAACCGAACCCAACTTTGCTGGTTGCATCTCGCGTTTTTCCAATCGATCTTATCGTGCGACTGCAAATATAAATGACAGATAGATAGAACGTTTGCAAAACTTTCACTTTTATCGTTATTACAATTTCGTGCAACTGCGCGCACCTCTTACTTTTTATCACGGGCAATTAAATGATCAATTTAATTGAGTTTAAACGCTCAAAATGTGCTGTTTCATAACTTCAAACATGGCGAGGATGAAATAAACCGGAAACTATCATCAGGGTAACCCTAAAGTTTAAAAAAAAACTAATTAAATCAAATAAATCATAAATTATAAAAAAAATAAAAAATAAAAAAAATCATTTTCACGGTTTTCATGCATTTTTCACAACTTTTCAAGGCAATGAAAAGTTAATAAAACCGGAAGTGGATGCCTTTTATCTGTTATCACGCTCTTTTTTTTTCCTTTCGAACAAAATAACAAATTCTATTGTAATCTTTTTAAAGGGTCACTCATGATTATGTCATTCCATTAAATTATTTTTTATTTTTTAACACCAGACATAAAATTAATTAAAAATCGCCAAACATTGCGCAACAAACTCGCTAGACGATAAAATCCGATATCCATGTTCAATAAAAATAAATCGCACATCATTACACTAATAATAAAAAAAAACTTCCCGGAATATGTACAAAACCATAAACCCCCAACTTGAAATTCCTTTATCACAAATACATTTATTATCTATTGACTATCTATCTATTGACTTGCTCAGATTTCACCACCGCCCGTCATTCCTCATCCTCCTCCCTTCAACCAAACGAGCAAAACTGACGTAAACCACTAAAAGAATTAAAACACTCCAAACAAGTTTCAATTTCCCCTCACGAAAAATCGCCTCGTCTATCCTCAACGCATGTGCAGTGCTGGTTCAGTAACGAGGAGCAAGAGAGGCAGCAGGTAGTTGACGATCAGTTGTTGGCACAGTTCGATCCATTCTGTGTGTTGACTTTAGTAGCATGTGCGACTCGAGATAGATTAGGGCCGGTTCATTTCTCGCGACCACTATGTATACCCGACATAGCATCAGTTTCTTCCATTCTAATAAGGTAGGCCAACCAATTTCTGTCTTGCCCGTCTTATCTAGTATCGCACTAGCGGAAACCGCCCTGAAAAAGGAAACTTGATGGTTGAGCGTGGATTGAGTCACTAATCAGAGAACAAAACAAAAAAAAAGATATAAAAGAAAAAACATATTTCTATTATATGCTAAATTGAAATAATCTTTCAAACTTCAACACGATTGCACAATCCCAAGTCAAAAGTTTAACCTAGATTTCGGCCACTATATGCGCCCCATGCGACATTACAAAACTCGTATGACAAGCCTTGAACGCCAATTACCAGCGGCGGTTCAGACGTCGGTTTTTCGGGGCCCCGGAGCCCAGGGCCCCGCAAAAAGTTACCAAAAACTCTATTTTGGGGCCCCACTAATAAGTTTTTCCCGAGACCCCGCAAAACCTCCAGCGGGCCCGCCAATTACGTCCATAAAAATCATTTTTATTTTATTTGTTAAAATATATTTTCCACACACTTCAAACATCCTGGTTTGCGTTTCAACAGCGATTATATCCTGCAAGTTTTTTTTTTTTTACTATAGTAAACACTCGGAATATTGTCTATCCATTTTTCTTCTATTTGTTTCCGATTGTCCTTGTTACGTAACACTTTTTTTTTTAATGTAAAAGAATTTCACGGGAAAAAAAACACCTAATGAAGCATTAAGTGACCGCTTTTCATCAATTCCCAATATTCGACTTGACAAGTGATGTATTTATGAACCGGAACTGCTTTTGTCGTCGAAAGGATGCACCTTGTGCTGTATTTTTTTCCCCCACAATTTGTCCCAATTCTTTTGGACAGGTCCAAAAACATTTTTATTTTATTTAAAAAAAACGCAAAGAAAACATGGCAACCGTATGTCCCGATGGCCTCGCTGTGTGACAGATGGCTATTGATCCTTTCGCATTCATTCCGTGAGTGACCACCGTGGGGAATTGTGTTTTGCTTGTGAGAAGATGAGCCGGGAGTGGTAGCAAGGGGGTACCGAATCCTGATTCCCAGTCAACGACCCTCATTAAGCTGGTCGCGACATAAAAAAATATAAAAGAAATAAAATAAAAACAAACTACTTTCTTTTCAATTGCGATTAACGGGCGGGAAAAAGCAAGAAAAAAGCTGGCAATAAACATTACCACGCATTATAGGCGTAATTCTAAGGTTTGTATACAAGTGTGCATGTGTTATGCATCGACAGAGAATACAAAATCCATAAACCGAAAGGGGGAAGGAAAAAAATCGAGGTAAAGTTGATTTTTATCCTGCGCTGTGTGCTGGCAACACGTTTTGATGATGCGTCAAGAAATTTCGTTTGTCTGTACTTGGCTCATCGATTTTACAGGGAGAAAAGGAGAGGAAAAGCTATAATATTATTAGCTGACCTTGCAAAAAAACGACCTCTTCAATTATTCGCTGTGCGAATTTTTAAATCATCCCTTTCTGCCTCCCTCATTAGCATTGACTCTTTGCGGTTCACTAACATTTGATTATGTCAACAAATTGGAACTTTTTTCTCCACAAATTCATTTGCTCTAACTCAAGGCACTTAAACGACTCGTTGCGCTAAATTATTCCAAAAATTCATCAAAAGAAAATTTAAAAAATTTAAAAATTTTGGTCATCAATTGTGTTTCCTTTTGCCACATATCTCAAATCCTCATTTCTGCACATGATAATATAAAGGCGAAAGAATAAGGAACTAATTAGCAAAGTACATAGATGGCAGAGCGGGAAGAAGCGAAAAAATGTGTTTGAAACGTCTTCATTGATTAAGCTTAATGAGTTCTTTGCTCAAACTGATAAAATTGAAATCTTTGTTTCTAGTTGTGCCACGACTCAATTGTATTTCTGCTGTGAGACTTTTTCCAGTTTAAACACTTTAAAGGACGAGTATAATCGTGATTACGGGTGAATTAGAGACTTAGGAAACACAATTACGGCCTCATGTTATTTTTCTTAATCCTGTCCCTGAGAAATTGTTGAGCTCACATGAGAAAAGATGGACTTGGGTCTGTGGTTATTAGAGCAGAAATAAAATCATTGCTGTTGTGTGCACTGGAACAACTATTGATTTGCACATGTTGTTAAGCTTAAAGTCATTGGCAAATTTCTTTTGGCCATTCATCTACTAACTTTTTTTTTTTATGTCTCTTTTTATGTGTCTCCACTCCACCCCGTCGCTCCTAATTTAGTACGAGTCAAGTGTCAAGTCTAATTGTGGTTTTCTTTCACTTTTTTCCATCTACAAACCACGACACGACTAAAACTGAAGTTCAAACGAATTCCAATTTGTGTGATTGTAATTATTTAGTTTTGCACAAGTTTGGGGTGATTTTTTTTTTTTTTTTTTTTTAAAACAAATGTCGTTTATTTTTCATGGTTTGTCTGGCATGTAAAGGACTTTTTAGTGAGTTTTGATCAACTGATATGAAAATGGTGAAGAGGGATGTGTTTGAGCATCTGTGAAACAGACGGTTCTTTTTCAATTTTTACTCCTGCTGTGTTTAGTTCATCGAAAAACATGTCAAAAGGCCTTAGATGACACATGTTTAAACTTGAAAGGGATTCGTTAGTAGGGTTATTGCAGGATGCCACCAAAGATCAATTGCTGTTCTATTTTTTTATTTTCTTTTTTTTTTCTTTTTGCAAATTGAGTTAAACTATTTTTTGTTGTTGAAAGCGAAAAACTGATTTTAAACGGTTATGCAATGATTCAATAAACCAATTACGTATAAACTGATTAAAACTTCGAGTTCGATGGGAACAGATTAAATTAAGTGTAAAAAAAAAAAAAACACGACTAAATTTAAAAATTAAATTAATTTTCACTTGATTTCAAAATCAAATACAACTTAATAAGCAGATTAATGTGTTTGTAGATCTCATCTAATTCAGCCCAAAAATAAATTATTTTTCGAAAAAAAAAATATTTTTTTCTCACTCAGATTGCGCTGCATCATTACAGTGGATTTGCGAAAATGAGAAATGAATAAAAGGTGAAAAAAAAAGTCAGAGATGAATTAGCTTAAACTGTAATTTTGGAGTTTCCCTAAAGTAACTTGTTTATTTTTCTCTACATTTTTCCTCCTTTTTCGTTGGGAGATGTATTCAGTGTCAGTACTATCTCAACATTGCACATGGATTCCAGGAATTTATTTGGAATTCTGTCTGCCCGCGTGTTTTTGTGTATTTTTTTTAAATACTTTTTTTGGCTTCGATTCAAACAGGATATGCTATGTTCACACTACACACCTTCTTTCATCTCGATTAACCAGGTCTGACTTGCAAGCATGACTGTTGTCTGCGTGATTTTTATTCTACTGTCAAGAAAACGCAAATCATCCAGAAAACCATCGCTAAAAATACCCAAAGACAATCACACAAGTTTGTGACTATTCTTAGTTAGCTTAGAAAAACACAGGTAGTTTTGTTTTTGTTTTTCTTGTTTCTTTAAATTTAAATAAAGCAATTAAATTAAATTGAAACCCAAGCTTTTCGACCTTGCGGTCACCAGGCTCCATGTTTTTTACCGCTCAAAGCTTCTTCTCCTGCTGTACGCAGTTTAGTGACTACAAGAGGGCCGCGAACCTTTTAACTTATATTTTCAAACTGCATGTGTGGAATAAGTTTCAAATTTATTCAAAAAATAAAAAATAAAAATTTTTCAATTTTTGTTTAAAGAATTAAAATTTTAAAAAATTTCAATATTTGATTAATTTAAAACAAAAATTGAATTTTTCTTGTTGGTTCAAAGCTAAAAAACAAAGAAAAGTTGAAACAACGAACTTGTATAACATTCTCTTTATAAAGGTCTGCGAATCTATTCCCCGAGGCAGGTGCACGTCCAAGCTCCATCATTTCTCAGAACTGCATACCTGTTTCTTCAAGGCCAAAACTAACACTGATGAACCGCCAGTTTAGATTTTTTTTTATTCCTTGATGCAAAATTACATTTAAAATTAATCAAAATGCTGGGAAAAGTTAGAATAGATAAATAAATGGTCCAAAGTACGGTGCAAGGTGAAAATACAAGTCAATTTTTATCTTATTTAACCGCTGCCTGCAAACTGTTTGTTTACAGTTGGCAACAGATAAGAGTTGCCAACTCAGACTAAATTTTATACGTCAAAAAAGCTGTTGCCAACATTTGATGAGTAGGCCTATCGTGTAACCTACATGTAAATTGAACCGTGTCCTGTTTCCAATTGATTTGAAACCAGAGGCAAACTTCGATCACAGAATAACTCATTTGCAAATGCACTTGGCACTTGGCAGGTGCCGAAATGCACTTTTTGGGAATAAATAAAAAATTTAGCCCTACCGGCTAAAATATGCACGATACTTAACAGACGCACTATGTAACCGTACGCCTAATTACTCCCATTACAATGCATCGCAATTATATTTCCCTCAAAATTAAGTGGCATAGCCTTCTTTTGCAACATCCACTGTACTCATTTATTAAAAATTTATTTCTATCAAATGGACTTTGAAAAAAACAATGTTTTTTTAGGTTTCCATTCTAAAAATCGATTATACAACTTTTTGAAATCCCCATAAATAGCAGGTGTAAAATTGACTCTTGACAGTTTTAAACAAACATATTTTATTGTTTATTTGGTGGTAAACAATATCACTACCTCACATCATGTGGCAAGGAAATAGTGGCCAAATTTGTCGAATTTTATCGAAATCTGTCAAAATTGTGGCGAGATTTATCAAAATTATGGAAATATTTATCGATATTTGTCAAAATTGTAGCATATCTTGTCAAAATTATGGCAATATTTATCGATATTTGTCAAAATTGTGGCGAAATTTATTGAAATCTGTCAAAATTGTGGTGAAGTTTGTTAAATTTTCTCAAAATATCTCAAAATTTTGAAAATGTTTAACATGGGTCTCCATCACGGCGAAAAATGTTTTCAAAAACACGACGTAAATCCTTTCAATGACCCACATTCCTCCACCTACAATCAATCTGAATCCAAGCAAATAACCCTTCCTCCCTAGTCTCTACCAGTCCCTACCCAAACTGAAACAAGGTTAAAAGATTAATTGGTAGCATCCTCCGATCGCATTCCACAACTTGAACTCGTTTGAAGGTCAAGAAGTTCCAGGAGGTACAAACAGCCATTTTGGCCATATTTGTGGTCATGGAGACGTTGAAACGTAAACCGGGACGTGCAAGTAGATGTGGGAGTTATAGAATTGGTCAATGAGGCGATCAGTGGTGGTACCCGTATGTAGTTTATCATTCTCCCTTGCGAAGCGTGTAGTAAGTGAAGATATTAGGGTTATCAGCACCAGCACCACAACCACCAAACCACTGCTACTTTACACCCATCATCCTTGTCCTTGAGGATCGTCCTTGGGGTGCTGAGGTTGTAGACCCCTTTTAACACATGTCGCAACATTAAAACTTCAATGTTTTAGATCAACCATTTCATTGCACTGTACAATGATATTCATAATGGTTGACTTCACAAATGTTTTTTTATTTTTATTTTATTAATTGGAGAGGTTTGGGGTGATTGACAGGTGAATGCGTGTATGGATTTGAATAAGTCACTGGTCTTTTTCGAAGGGGAAAAAAAATTAAGGAATTAAATAAAAATTGGATTTTGCTGTAAATTGGTACAGGAAACCAGTCAAAAACCTTTAAAAGTAGGGTTGCACCGGATACCAAAAAATTCGAATATCCGAATACCGAATGTTCGGCATTCGGCTGAATAACAGAAATGGAAAAATGTAAATATGTAAAACTATTTTTACATGGATAAAATACATTTTTACGTCGAAATAGCTATTTTTACGTTGAAAATAGTTATTTTTACGTTGAAAATAGTTATTTTTACGTTGAAAATAGTTATTTTTACGTTGAAAATAGTTATTTTTACGTTGA